>JAKLNC010000001.1:395059-456662 GCA_022813145.1 Barbatosphaeria neglecta | reverse complement strand
CCCCCCCCCCCCCCCCCCCCCCCCCCCCCCCCCCCCCCCCCCCCCCCCCCCCCCCCCCCCCCCCCCCCCGAGATTTTCGCTTCTTTACTAGGCACGTACCTTCCGTAATCAGGATGTACGTATGCTGACAACGCCAGGGGGACACCAGAAGCGATGCATCCACGTCCAAGATTCCCTCCCTGCAGTGCCTCCAAATCGGCCTGAGTCTTCATCTACCGACGACGAGGCCACAAATGCTGGTACGGATGTACGCGACTCAGGACGTGTCAAGCCGGTCTCGGGGACTCGAGCCAGCAATCCGCGGCCCCCGACCCTCCCAGTATCCCCTTTCTCGATCGGTACGCCCCACGGCCTAATAGAACAGGAGGAAGATGCCTCGCAAGCCGCGGCCACCCAGCTGGTGGAGCTGTCGTCCCGCTTTGTCGGCGATCTCAACCCTGAGGGCATGTTGATCCAGGCCACTACGCCCAAGCTCGCAGCTGTCCAGTCGTCCTATCGCGACAAAAACGACCTCGGTGTCTTTCTACCGGCGTACGCCAAGTCTCCAGGCGACGGTGAGGACGACGAGCCGGACGTGCAGATAGACGACGACCAGATACGGTCGCCCAAGATCCGACGGCGCTCCGGGGGCAAGGCAGTGGCGTCGGAGAGGGCCCTGCGATACGAACAGGCGCGCCACGACTACGTCGCCGAAGAATGCCTCAGGACGATGCCGCCCGCAGAGGACTACAGGGCGCTCAAGGCGGTCTTCAAGGACAACATCCATCCCATCTTTCCCGTCTTCAACGACGCCGACCTCGAGGAGGAGGAGGAGGGCCGCCTAGCGTCCGTGTTTTTCATCGCGATGAAGCAGATCATCAGCCTCACGGCCGCCACCGATCCCAAGATGTCCACGCACCTCCGGCTCGAGCGCGGGGGACCCCTCCTCACGCCCCGGGAGTTCCACCGGCGCCTCTCCACCGCCGTTCTGGCCATCCTCGACGCCGATATCATTACTCACCGCACCGACCTCGTGCGTATCCTCATCATGCTAGCCCTGTTCTACCAGCCGTCCAGCGCCAGCGACCGCAACCGGCCGGCCCTCTTCAGTTCGACGGCCATACACCACTTCTTCACGCTGGGCGCCCACCTCGTCGGCTATCGGCCGCGGCGGCCGGACGAGAACATCGAGCGGCTGTTCTGCGTCCTATGGGCCATGGACAGGCTCTGCGCCACCTTCTACGCCCGGCCGTGCCTCATGCACGGACGCGACTTGGGACAGGACATCGACGACTGCGTCAGCAAGCAGCCGCCCTGCTTCCGGCTGTTCATGAGGCTGGTGCTGTGCCTGGACAAGGTCATCAACCTGTACCGGCCACGGCAGCCGTTCGAGTTCATCGACATACCCGTGTTCGAGTCCCTCATTCTGGACGCCGAAGCCGACAAGTCGATGACGATCGTGCAGTTGGGTAAGTGGAGAAACGAAGTGTGTGTGTGTATGTGTGTGTGGCTGTCGGCGTCTTGTTATCGCTGACCTGGAGCCAGGGACTCTCGAGATCTTCTACCATACCGTCTGCCTCCTCTCTTGCCGGCAGCCCTCCAGCGCCTTCTCGGAGGGGCTGCCGGCTAGCGACCGGGGGTATCTGCCGCATCCGACGATCAACCCGCGGCGATCGCTTTCGGCGGACCGCATCGTGTGGGTGGCGCAGAAGCAGATCATCGCCTCCTTCCCGTTTGTGCCGTACGCGGTGTCGCTGGCCCTCAGCGTGCAGTACAAGAAGATGCGCTACAGCCGGATGGCCATGTACCGCAACCGGGCGTGCGGCATGTTCAAGGAGGTCGTCGCGCTGCTGAGGGACATGGGCAGTGTCTTCTGGAGCGCCCGGGTGAATGCGGCGCTGGGGGAGAGCATCCTGCGGGAAATGGAGAAGACGGCGAGCACGCTGGCCCGCGAAGAATCGGAGCACAATCAGTCTCAGACGGCGGAGGGCCGGGCCGGTGCCGGCATGGCCGGTAATACTGGGACGGCGGGGGCGGCGGGGACGGCGGGGACGGCGGGGACGGCGGGGGCGGTGGCAACGGCCTCGACCACCGGATCCCTTATCGGTGGTATAGCCGGCGCGGCCGATACGACGCTCGCTCTGTCGCCCCTTTCGGCGATGAGCCCCGGTGCCGGCGTCGGTGACGGCAACGCGCATGATCTGATGGAGATAGGTTATGTGGAAGAGGGCCGGGAGGAGGACCGGCAACGACAACAACAACAGCACCAGCAGCAACCACAGCAGGCGTCCTCGTATCCGGATGGCGGCACTCCGGCCGTAGACAACCTGGCCCTAGATGTGGACCTGTTTGGATACTTCGACCCCAGCTTCGATCTCGGCGCCATTGACACGGCGCTGGAGGCGAATCTGGACATGGGCATCCCGCAGAACTGGACGGTGCCGTGGAACGGCCAATTTGGCACATGACCCCCACGGCCCACGGACCCAGGAAGCAATGGTGCCTTGAAGGTCTCTCTCTAATCGCCCTTCCGTCCGATCCCTCGTCGCCCTTCTGCGCCCACCTGTCTCGCACGCAGAAGCAAACAAGCCGTATAAGTTTTCCCAGCGCACTTCCGAACGATTCAAATCTAGGGCCTGGGGATTCAGTGGCGTAGTAGGTGAGATGTCCCGCACTATAAACCGAGGTTCCCCCTCGTCCCGAGGTCCTGGGTTCGGGTCGTGTAAAAACACACAATGTTTTTCGTACCGAGCCATCAATACCTCAGCGTTAGGGTGGTCAAGGGAGCTTTTTTCCGCTTCCATACGACCACCACTTGTGATTTTGCAACCCAAGTTAATTATGCGATGCAGTACAGTACAGTATCTGGTACTACTTCATCAATCGTCAGCAGCATCGCCACAACGGTGACGTCCCGGAACGACTTGGATCATCTCAGTTTGTTGCCTCATGGACGGGGGTGGTGAATGTGGGGGCTCGGTTTGTACGTACCCCGGCCTGTCTCGTTCCTTCCTCTTCCCGCTGGTCCAGGTACGCCAGTCCCGTCGTCTGGTTCATCCGAACCCCACCCAATCGGGCTGCAGATGATTTTTGTGTTCGCGTTAATCCTTCAAGCTACAATCAATCAGCTACAATCCTTCAAGCCGACCCTTCATTTGGTCTCTCAGGCTGGTATCCGCGATCACGCAACGACATTCGGCTGGTGCTTGAACTTGAACGTATGGGGGACGCGATTGGATCTCCACTCTGCGGCAGCGCCCCAGACCCCGGTCAGAGGTGCATCGCGAAACCGAAACCGAGCCCGATCCCAGTCTCGCGATCGGGGGGCTGGACAAGCTGGCCAATGCGACCCGCACCGAAAGCGAGGCGCCGTCAGTGGCGTCTGCGCCGTGGGCGTGCCGGCCCAGCAGGGGTTGTTAGGGACGAACCCGCCAACCGCAACGAGGCGCGTGGGGCAGACTTGCTGCGGCACCAGGGGTCCTCTCGGAGATTCCTTGATCGGCACAAGTCGCTCTCGCAGCGAGCCCACACGGGCCGCCTACCGGATCGACTTGCTGCTAGGCCGCCGACGCAGGCACGGCAGGTTGGACTCTGCAGGCCAGACTGCAACGGTGGCTCTGGCGATGGTCCATCCGCGATCCTTCCCAGGGAGTGCTCTATCGAGCAAGCGTGGTTGGCGCGCTGCTTTGCGAGCTGCTTTGCGAGCCCGAGCCCGAGACGGATGGATCCTCTTGATCAAGATTCCGGGGCACAGCCAGCCAGAGCATCGGCGATGCAGGCCGGGTGCGAGGATTATAATAAGCCGGCGTGGCCTCGCCTTCTTGCGGCTTGGATATGGTCTTGGGCTACAACTACCCGTATTCAACTCGGATCTCCGAACCTGACACTTCCATCTCGAACACCCATTTCGTTGCATCTCTCTCTGGCTCAGTCCTCCTTCCTAGTTTATCAGTGCGACCATACCCCTGCTACTTCGACCTAACCTCACCATGGCCGAAGTGACCTACCGCGACGGCGTGGCCATCCTCCAGCTCGTCTTCTTCGTCTTCTACCTCGGGTTCGCCATCGTGCTGTGCCTGCGCCACGGCTTCAACCGCAGCTCCGGCTGGGTGATCCTCATCACCTTCTCGCTGCTCCGCATCCTCGGCGCGTCCTTCCAGCTGGCCACCATCCACTACCCGTCCCGGGCCACCTACGGCGGCGCCCTCGTCTGCGAGGCCGTGGGCATCTCGCCCCTCACCGTGCTCAACCTGGGCCTAATGCGAAGAGTGTACGTTTCTCTTGATTGCCGATGCTCGAGTTCCCAAAATTCCAAGCGACGCGGCCTGACAGTATCTTTCTCCAGGAACAACTTCGTGTCGCGGCCCATCAAGGCCAAGCCCTTCGCCCTCCTCGGCATCATCAGCCTGGTGGGCATCAGCATCGCCATCTACGGAGGCACGAAGGCGGCCAACTCGACCACGCCCACCACGCCCAACGGCTACGTGCAGGGTGCGGTGTGCATCTTCACCGCCGTGTACGTCTTCGCCATGGCCATCTTCGTCATCCTGTTCCCGCAGCGCGCCTCCGTGCCGGCCGCCGAGGCGCGCCTGTTCTACTGCTTCGCCGCCTGCGCGCCCCTGATCGCCGTCCGTCTCGCCTACGCCCTCGCCGCCGACTTCGCGAACCGCCCGGACCTGTTCAACGCCTTCGGCGGCAACCCCACCGTCTACCTGTGCATGTCCGTGCTCGAGGAGATCGTCGCTGTCGCCTTCTGCGTCGTTACCGGCCTGACACTGCGCCGGCTGCCCCGGGACAACGGCGATGGGGACGTGAACGTGGAGGCCAAGTCGTCGCCGGCCGCGCGGGTGATAGACTCTGCTGCCACTGCCGACAACGGCCGATTCTGAATATTCCTGGAGGGTCCTTTATCTCTGTACTTTTAGTGGTCAAGCTGCTACTTTTGCCTCGACACAGCAGCATCAACAACTAAACCGACACCGACGCGCTGACGCCGACACACACCACATCTACATGTGCATTCACGTCGACATCTGCATTTCCATCTACATCGACTTTTCATTTTATCTTGGGGCGTAACCCAGCGATCCGAGAGAGGGACTAAGGTTATTCCTTGGGGGATATCACGGTGGAATATAAAGGGATAGACATTCAGGCTATATACCCCGGTGCCGATGCTGGCCATCGCCTCCACCGCGTCGGTATGGGGAAGGTTGGAAGATTCAGGGCATGACGCTGTGCACGTGAACGGGAGAATATAATATACATAAGTACTCTTACTCGACACGACATTATTTAGCCACGTTGCCTCAAGGCGCATGCCAGTGCTATTTACTTTCGGGATGGACACGGCACTACCTGGAGCTTGAGCTTTGGGGCTTCCTGCAAGAATTCTCTGCACTTCTAACTGTCTGACTGACCACGGGCGCCCTCTCCCCTTTCCATCACTCACCATGGCGCGCCTTCGCCACCTCCTCGCCGCATGTACGATCTTCTCGTGCTCTCAACTGCTCGCTCTGGGCGTCGCGGCTTCGGATAACGGGGCGAAGGAGGACGGGCTGGCGTTCGAGGAGATCGACAAGACGCAGACGTTTGCGGGCACCGATAAGGAAGGCTGGTATGCGGCCCCGAATTGTGCGGACGACTACTGCGTATACGCCAACCAGGGCCACGCCGAGGGCCGGGGAATCGCCGTCGTGACGACGGAAGCGGGCCTCAAGCGAGCCAAGGTGCTGCTAGCCAACGCCGCGGAGGGCGAGAGCCGACCAGCGCCGGTGCAGCCGCCGTTTGCGGCCTCGCAGCCTCCCGGGAAGGACTTCACGGTGGTGGCGAACACGACGATCCGCCGCGGCACGCACCTGCAAACGCTGAGCCCGGTGCTGATGGTGAGCAAGAAGTTCCTGGAGGAGGGGTCGACCAAGGACCAGACGCGGCTACTAGAGGCGGCGGTGCAGCTGCTGCCGGAGGCGACGCGCGACAAGTTCTTCCGCATGAACCCGGGGTCAGGCAAGGGCGTGCGCCGCATCAAGGCGGCCGTGACCGTGCAGCCCTTCACCGCCGACCTGGGTTCCATGGGCTACAACGCCGAGGCGGATCCGCACCACCTACACTACCCCGAGGCCGCCGGAGTGGCCCACGACTGTCGGCCCAACTCGGCCTACCACGTCGGTGGTGGGCTCCTGTTCCGCAGCACGGCCGCCCGCAAGATCAGTCCGGGCGAGCAGCTGAGCATCGCCCACGTCGACGTGCTGAAGCCGCGCGCGGAACGGCAGAAGGACCTCCGCAAGCTGCACGGGAAGGCGCACAAATGCTCCTGCGCGGCCTGCACGGGGCGCCGCGACGAGGCCACCAGCGAGGACGAGGCGCGCACGGAGCTTAACAAGGCGGACGCGCGGCTGGAGGGCATCCTTAACATTGAGAAGCGGCTCAAGGATGCGGAGAGCACCGACGTCACCACAGGCATGATCGAGCGCTACCTCGAGCTGTACAAGGCCGAGCGGCTAGAGGCCCGCCTGGCCGACGCCCACTGGTTGGCTGCGCTCAACTACAACTACCTAGGCGAGCTCAAGCAGGCCAAGCAGCAGGCCAGCCGCGCTATCCAGGCCACCATCATCGAGGGCGGCGAGGACAACAACAACCAGCTGGTCGAGATCCGCGTCATGGCCAAGGACCCCGTCGGCCACTACTCGTACAAGTTCAAGGCCAAGAGGCAGGGTGGTAGTAGTAGCTGAGCATGTTTCAACGTCCTGGTGTTTATTTAGGAGCAGCAGCAGCAGTAGTAGTAGTAGATAGCAGTCCATTCCAGTCCAGTCCGGTTCCTCCTAACCCCTCCTCAGAGCTGGCGGTTCCGTTCTTCTGTTCTTCCGTGATTATCCCACTCCACATCTTCATTCCCCGCTTCCTTCTTCCCCCTATCGTCTTGGGAACGGCTCGTTCGGCCAGGGGTTAATAGGCTGCGGATTGCCCCCTCCTCCACTGTTTCCTCCATTGCCGCCACCACCGCCGCCTCCCTTGCCGCCGCTTTTGTCGGCCTCGCGGGTGGTGCCGCGGCTGCCGCTCTCCTTGGCCTTGTCGCTTGGGCTGCTGCCGAACTCGTTCGAGGCGCGTACCATGATGGTTTCTTCGCAGGAAGAGAAGTCGGTTGAGCGTAATGTGCCGTGCGCAAGTAGATAGTAATAGTAGATTTGGTTGCAGAGTGCCGAAAAAAGAATATGATAGTCCTAGATGGAGAATGTTGTTGTGTTTTAAATAATTTGGGAGGTCTTCACCTGGGGGCGGGGGATGGGGTCTTTATAAAGGGACCATACCAGTGCTCTGTGCGCGAGATAGAGATACTACTTCCTCCAAGAGCTCTGGGAGGTACTACGAGCGAGTGGTAGGCTGTAAGAACACAATCGGGGGAGACAGTTACGCGTACCTACCTAGTACATACCCGAGGTAGTACCCGTGAGAAGATAGTTGGCCGCTACTATAACTATAAAAGCTTTCAAAGTCTAGGATATAGACGTTGCACGCTTCGTGGCAGAAGTGTGAGGACAAGCCGCATCATGCCTAGATAACGTAGCCGAATTCACGCGACGTTCCAAGTTGCCATCACCTAAAGGGGGCTGTGCTCAGCATCACGAAGGTTGTACCACGCACGTGGTCTACCACGTCGCGACGTGCTGCATCTGAGGTAAGAGGGACAGGCTGGAAGGGCGAGCGAGGGGTCACGGCGGTGAAGCTGTCCTTCTCGCTCCTGCTCTCGGTGGTGGCTTTGCTGCCGACCGTGCTCCTGGATGGTCTAGATAGGCGGAATTTTAACGAGACAAAAAACAAGAAAAAAAAGAGAAATGAAAAAATATGGCAAAAAGCTCACCCATTAACCTAGGGGTATATCCTAGATTAATAGGCTACGAAAAACCCCGCGGAGTTTTTACATCGAGGTAAAGATCGTGGCACTGGTTATCATCGTCGTCTTCGGAAAAACCTCAACTAGGTATCGTGTGGTCGCAGCCGGATTCGAACTCGCGTCCTCCACCATTCCCCTATTCCCCCCCATTTCCCATTCCTCACCGCGACATAGTTTGACCAGAGTAGCCGACCTAGACTACCGCCTTCTATGTCGAAAACTTCTTCACAAAGCCGGCCTTATAAAGCTTATGCGCCGTCGAAGTTGGGATGAAATGGGGCGAGGGCGGAAGGAGGGGGGGGAGCTGGCGCGGCGTCGTGCACGTTATGACCGCCTACCATCTGTTCGTACGCCTTCTTACAGAAGGGCGACGATGCCCGCGGTTTAGCAAAATTACTGTGCTTTGGCCCGGGAAAGGTTATCCGCGTACATAGTCGAGTAGAGAGTAAGTATATCACAATAGCCCGCACGGGTGGACAGTGGAAGCGACATTAGACTGGGCTACTAGGTACGCGGATCATACTACTGGAAGTTTACCTCACCTTAATGAGAATTGAGGCATTTGCCGCTACTAGCTGAGTCGTACCTCATAGCCGACAGGCCCGAACGGCGTAGCATATGGAATCTTAGGGAACATACTACTTGCCCTCTACTTCTCTCACAACGTCTCTGACCTCCAAAGAACACGAGTAAATATGATATTAATGGACAATGTCCAGTCCCATTGAGGAAGTTTGTGATAAAGTACAAGTACTCATACAGTGGCATGCGACCCTCACTCCTCTCTACTCCGCCCCCCCTCAAAAAAAGCATAAAGAAGATACAAACGATGATATGTACAGAAATCTAACAGTCCCCCCTTTAACCTTCCTTAAAAGCTAGATTGTGTTCCATCCATTTTTCGCCCAAGAAGGCCCTTAGGGGTGCATCTTCTTCTGGTAATAAGTGACAAGGCAGCCTTGGGGCCGCGGTGAGAAGAGGCCAGGCACGTACATCGGGCCAGGAGGCCCAGTGGGGGCCGTTTCCTGTTGTCCCGCCGGTGAGGCGGCCGACTTCTCCGGCGGCGGCGTCTCTTCGGAACGCTGCACCGCCCCCGACGAGGGTCCCGCCAGCGCCGGGCAGGTAGAACTGCGGCCTATCGTCGGGGGAAGGGCCGGCGGGGGCAAATTGATCTTGACGGCCTCGATTCTCTGCGAGACATGACGGAGAGTGGGGGTCTTGCTGCGACCAGGTTGGGCCGTTCCCATCTCGGCCGCGCTGCCCGCCGAGGCGGGTCGCTTGGGCGGGCCGGGGCTGCCAGTGTCGCGGGCTGTACAGACCCTGACGGACAGCGCGGAGATCACGGCACCATCGGGGCCGTGATGCCTCGTGAAACTGCGCGAGATCGGGGTCAGAAGTGCGAGTGGACTGGAAGATAAGTAGAAAGAAGCGGGAGCTTACTAAGACGCCGGACGGCGCCGCAGAGGGAGGGGGGCGGAAGGCATGATGGGTAGAGTCACAGCCAAGAGGGTGGGCAGGGTACTGTAAGGGATGAGGACGTAGGGGTCTCCCGGCTTGGCCCGCAGCATGGGAGCTCCACCGACCCAGACACCCAGGACGGAGGTGCTGGGCCGCGGCTGCGACTGGGTGCGCGAGTTGTCGGCCTGGCTGCCGCTCATTGTTTCCTACATAAGATGTGATCATATATTAGCTTCTGTGGCATTCCCGCCCCCCCCCGGGGGGGGGGGGGGGGGGGGGGGGGTGGGGGGCCGCGTCTTTGTTCTCTCAACTCCTTTTTTTAAATGCATTCGCGGGTGGGGCGCCCCCCCCCGCCGGGGGGGGGGGGGGGGGGGGGGGGTTGGAGGGCGAGGCTCGTAGGCTGATGGGAATGAAAGACAAGGTGATTAGAAGGGGCGGTGTACGGCGTTGATAAATGCGAAGAAGGTGTTTGACGAAACGGCAGGAAGGTAATTAGGGAGAAGGGTCGTGCGGCGTTGTGTGCCAACTCGGCCGCGAAGCATGACAAGGCCGTAGGGGGGGAAAAGCAGAAAACGCGAGTAGAACGAAACGTGGACGGCGCGCCGAAACGGATCGCCTCCATGGGAAGGTACCTTGACAATTAAGAAGCGTACTTACTGTATTTCTGGGTTGCTGTGAGCAGGGAAGAGGTTAGAAAGAAGGATGGGTTAAGAGAGATAAGGTGAAAGAAAGTGGCCTGAGGGGGAAGGGGAGAAGAGACTTACTATCAGTTCAGAAGCAGTGAGAGATGTACGATGGCTAAAGAATTGTGCCAATAGCCCACAGTTAGAGGTGACTCTTGGTAATGAATAATTTGAAGGTCAGATGTCATTGCCAGGGGCATTGGGCACTTACTGCTCTTTGTAGTGGGAAGATGGGTCGGTCTTGCTCTGGTGATGGGGTGGCTACTGTGGTGGAAGGGGAGAAAGCAAGAGGAGTGTGGGAGTCAACTGAGGGACATAATGATAGAAATAAAAGTGTACGTGTGTATGTGCATCTGTCACGATGATGTCGTTCCTGTTGATTGACATGAGCCCGGAAGACGAAAGCGAAAGGCGCTGGCAGAAAAAGGGGCAAAGCCACAGGACCACATGCTGAAAGGTAAGCACTTAGGCAAGGCTTCCCCATCACAACACATAAACCCCAGGGCCTACAGAGGACAATCTGGTGCTATGGCCTCAAATAACTGCTTAAAGAAAAGGGTGAAAGAGCGAAGGGCTTGTAAACCACCTCTACTTACCGTACGTAATGGGCCAGACTAGGCATTAGTTGCTTCGTTCCAGGTCCTAGCACCTACCTATCTAGCAGACTGGGTCCAATATGATCTAAGCTCCATAATTGATTACCCAGGAGTCTTGAAACTATCTAGTAAAAGGGACATGAGAACCCTCCGTTTCTCGCACGCTAGTATCCTGTATGGAATACTAAGACCACTGTCTCCTAATTTGCGACCGTCGATGCGGCTCACCGCTCGTCTGGCTATCCGGCATAATGGTGAGTTCGGTACTTTTTACTGCGTGGTTTTGGCATTTGATCGCTCGTGGCAGTGTCCAACGGTGAGGCTATCAGATGGGAACGAAGGAATTGGCCGAAACGGCGAAAAAAAGGGGGATGTGGTAAAGAGCCCCAGTTGCTAGAAGGTACTACCAATACAGGAGCATAATAAACCACCCTCTTCTCGCTGCTAGGCGGACTATACCTCAAGCTCCACCACGAGGCATAGCTAGAAATGGCCGAAGGTGGAATAGTAATGGTATTGCCACTTTAGTGCTCTCCTGCGTTTATAGAGACCGTAACGACGACACCTCAAAGAGATGAGTAACATATAGATGCGGGCGAAGCGAATGCCTGCCACATAGTCAATTTACAGCAGGTCGAGGCACTAACCTTTACAAAATGTATGTGTCGATCCCGCACTGTCCACCCAGGCGGTAACCATGAGTGGCTGGTGAGGATAAGGGCTGCCGCTCTAGTGGGGGAAGAGTTTTATTGCTGGGACTGCAAAGTACGGAAAAGGCCTAAGCACATCACAGGGGCCTAAAAAGCTCGTGGCAAACGATCCTGATGCGCACGAGAGGCAGACAGTGCCCGAGGGTTGAGGCAGTCGACCGGCCGGCACGATACAGAGCGCGAGGGGGAGAACCATGAGAACAGAAAATGGGGGCGCGACGTGACACCATCGCTCTTGATACTCTGCTTTTAGTTGGTGTCTACGACCCTAAATGCATGTAGTAGAGGGAACCAGTAATTCCCTGCCCTCTGAGCCTTCTCAAGCCGATTGATGGCATGACTGATGTTCCGCAATTCCCTATTTTTTTCCGACTACGCCAGCTTCACCGCACCTCACGAGGTCTTGGCACCCTGGGTCGGGGTGATCTTCTTGCCATCCTTGTTGTATCGGACCCGAGGGGGAGGAGCGCGGTTGCGGCGGCCCTCCCGCGAACGGACACTGGATAATAAATGCGTCAGCGAACAATGCTCCACAGGGAGGAGTTGGGGGATGGGAGAGTTCGAGCCGCCAAGGTTCTTCTCAGCCGCCTGTGCCAGGCGTCGTGGGACGACGGCCTGAGCACAGTTGTCCCTCCCGAGGACAAACGCACCGGACGATCTTGCCGTGAATGGCACAAGACACGCAGTACTGCAGCTTGAGGTACATCTTGGGGACAGTGTACTCCTGGAAGACAGAAGCGTCCGAGATATCACCTATTTCCAGTGTTAGCGATCCTCAACTCTCCAACGGCGTGACCCGACCCTCCCGGCCCTTCGTGAGCGGCGGGGGGCGATAGATGAGACAGGGGTGTCGTTCTGCCCGCAGAATTCGCAGAGGACAAGAGATATTGAAGGTAGGATGGAGAGGCGCAGGAGGTGCGAGGACGACGTACGAATAGCAGCAGACTCGACCATGTTGCGGATGGTGAAGCGCTTGATGGCCTTGTCCTTGGGCGTGCATCGCGAGCAGTTGCTGCAGCGGATGGGCTTGACGTGGCCGCGGCCCTTCTTGTTGCGGCCGCTGCGGAATAGTTAGTGATCAATCATCTTCGAAGCTTCTCTGGTGCAGAGGTGACTGCTGCTTGCGACGGGAGGCGCGCGTACTTGTTCTTCCTCTTCTTGACCATTTTGGCGGTTGATACTCGACTTCCTTGTGGATAGGGAGTGGTGGTGGAAAGAAGGTGGAGAGAGAGTTCTGTGGCGGGCAGCGCAGATGATAAAATTGGCGATTAAGTTAGGGCGACACTCCGTCGACCCCACTGTATACTTCCCCAAAAGTTTACAGGGCAGGGCCAAAAAAAAAAGCCCTACCCACACGTGATTTAAGCTCGGACCCCGGGCAACGCCCGCAATAACTTTTCCTTAGTGCCGGCGCCCCAAGTACTACATCTTTCCTGAGCTTTTTCTCCAGCCTACCTCAACATCTACAGATTTGCCCAGGACGCAATAGCGACTATTGCTAGGTACGTCTGACGATGAAGTGAACTCTTTCGATCTCTGATTCCATATCCATACCCTGATGCCCAGTCTTGTACTTTCCTTCTCGATGATACCCGGCAGTTCGCTTTGCGTCCATTGCCACCGTTTCCCCCCATGATTCCACACTCTGCATTTGTCATTTTCCTATTGCCCACACATCAATATCTGGGCTCAAATTGGAGTTCTCGCATCTGGGGCTCAGTCTGGAATTTTTCTGCCTCGTGCTTTCTCGCGCAGCATCACATCTAATCTCAGGATCCCCAATAGGCAATATGCAGATCTTCGTCAAGACCCTCACGGGCAAGACCATCACCCTTGAGGTGGAGTCGAGCGACACTATCGACAATGTCAAGTCCAAGATCCAGGACAAGGAGGGCATCCCCCCCGACCAGCAGCGCTTGATCTTCGCTGGCAAGCAGCTGGAGGACGGTCGCACCCTCTCCGACTACAATATCCAGAAGGAGAGCACCCTGCACCTGGTGCTGCGGCTACGTGGCGGCGCCAAGAAGCGCAAGAAGAAGGTCTACACCACCCCCAAGAAGATCAAGCACAAGCGCAAGAAGACCAAGTTGGCCGTCCTCAAGTACTACAAGGTCGACAGCGACGGCAAGATCGAGCGCCTGCGGCGCGAGTGCCCCCACGAGACTGTGAGTGCAATGCTTGCCCCGCCCGAAGACGAGGCCCTGTTGGCAACGAGCGAGGACGAGAATCGTTTTACTGACTGTGACTGTCTCTGTCCCCAGTGCGGCGCCGGTGTCTTCATGGCTGCGATGCAAGATCGGCAATACTGTGGCCGCTGCCACCTCACCTACGTCTTCGGCGACAAGGACTAAACGGACGACTGGATGGGAAAAGTGGTTTTCTTTCGTTTGATCAAGGGGCCCCACATCATATCGGGATGCCTACTCACGGCGCTGATGTAGCATAGGATCTTGTCGTCACTGGCTTGGGCTTGGCGGATAGGGGAATCCATTGATCATCTTCACTTCTTGACGTCCCATGGCATTCTGCACTTGCTCTCTTTCTGTTTGGTTGCCTTCGAACGTGCTTGCTATCCTGACCGACCCTACCTACTTGCTATTCTGATTGCGTACTATGGCAGCCAGTCTGACCAGAGATTCTGACACCCTTTCAGCGGCGCGCTAACACCCGTCGTTGGGGAATCCGGCCTTGAGATTGTCGTACTTGCTTTGGGGGTAGGCGATGCAGTTGTGCTCCTGCTTGAGCGCGCCCGGCCCTCCAAGGACGTCAACGACGTTGCCGATCAAGCTCTCACCTCCCTCCTTGTCCGCGCTGCTCTCCCACCACATGGCTCCGCCGAGGCACCGCTCCTTGACGAACCCCGCCTTCTTCCTAGCCATCTCGACAGTATCATAGCTGACGAGGGTGCGCTTGGCGTGGTCGTAGCAGTAGCTGGCGCCAACCTGGTGGTCGATGTGCTCCGTGGCGCCGGGCAGCGGCAGCTTCTTGAAGTCGTGGACGCCCCTTTCCCACGTGCCGTCGCCACACCCGCTGTACGGGTGGCCGACACCGTCCGTGCACTCAAAGGCCCTGCCGTACAGCGGCATCCCGAGGACGATCTTCTCAGGGGCTACGCCGTGGGAGGTGTAGTAGTCCAGAGCCGCGGTGGTGCTGAAGGGAGTGGCAGCAGGGTGGGCCGGGTTGGGGTACAAATTTGCCTGGTGGCCGGCTACCGAGTCCCAGGACCCGGCGAAGTCATACGCCATCAGATTCCAGAAGTCGAGATACCGGTCCATCCCCGGCATGTCCAGCTTCTCGTAATTCTGAGGGCCGGCGGGGCAAGCGACGGTTAACTCAAAGTGGAAGGGGGCGCCACCAATGCCGATGCTGGCACCGTACTCGTCGAGGGCGCGGCGACATTCCTGCAGCAGGGAGACGTAGTCCGCTGCCTCGCCCGCGTTCTGCGGGTACTCCCAGTCGATGTCGATGCCGTCGAACCCGAGATTCTTCACCAGCTCGATGGCAGACCTGGCAAATGTCGCCCGTCCCTGGGCCGTAGACGCCGGAGCCTTGAAGTTGGACGAGTAGGTCCAGCCGCCGATGGACAGCAACACCTTCAAGTTACGGTTGCGTCTTTTCAGCAGGTTCAGCTGCTTCAGGCAGCCGTACAGGTTGGTGCCCACGTCGTTCCACGAATCCCCTTCCCAGTGAATGTCCGTGTCGGACCAGGTGTCCGTGAGGTAGACCTCGCCAGACTCCGGGCGGACGTTGGCAAAGGCGTAGAGGACGTGAGTGAGCTTGTCCAGTGGCAAGTCTTGGGGACGGTGCTTGCGGGCATAGATGGCCCAGTTGACAAAGTAGGCCACCGTGCGGTAGCCCCCTGCTTGGTTGGCCATGGCGTGCTGCTGCTCAGGGGAGTAGGAGCGAGAGACCGCAGAGAAGAAGACTGCAAGAAGGACTGCGAGGAACGAAGTGACGAGTAAGAATATAGGGGTCGAATTCGGCATAGACCACCAAGAACTCCACATAGAAACTGGATTCCCGGCCGATGGGTAAATGAGGTCTGCAGCGAGGAGAAACTGACAACTATTCACGGCCAACGCATGTTCTGCACAAGGATGTACAAAAAAAAGACAGCAAAGGCAAGTACCTAGCTTGATACCGCAGGCCCCCGATTTTATACAACAGTGACTGCTTGGCTTCCTAGCAGGCAACACCGTGACCCAGCTTGCCAACTCACTGCGAGGCCTCCATTGGACTGCACAGTGCGTGGCCAAACGGTGCTAATCCTGTGGCTGAGGAGGAGTTGTTTTCGATATTTACGCTGGTCGGCTGTCAGCAGTTGGCAGGCTGTGGATCCTTGATGTGGTGTTTTACTGTGGGGCTTGGCAGGCCTTGGGTGGTCTGTGCGGAAATCTACTTTTTGCGCCACTAGCCAACCAACCAACTGCGATTTCGATTGCGGAGCTCAACTCGGGAGGGAAAAAAAATATCGAATCCCGCGACAGTGGAAAACCTTCAATCCAGCCTCGATACTCCGTACAAAGTTACTTGTAGGTAGGACTTACCTACTTTGATCGCGGGAGGCTTTTGCAGCCAGCTTCACAAGGGCTTCCTTTGCATATATTTATTCGCAATGGCGCACATAAATTATCTTCTTTACGAGTCAGCTCTTGGCTATGGCATCTTCGAGGTGGTTCACCAGGCCGACTCGGTCGGCCTGCGCTTGAAGGAGGTCCAAGACTCGATGGCGGATCTGTCCAAGTTTGGCAAGATGGTGAAGCTAGTCAATTTCTCACCATGGCGGTACGTTATTAAATCAGTACCTCTGGGCACAATGCGCATTGTGCACCACCTTGCTGACAGTTCCTCACATCCAGAAACCACACGGAAGGTCTCCAGAACATCAACGAGCTTTCTGAAGGCATCCTGACCGATTACCTGAGATCCGTTCTGGAGCTGAACCTGCCCCAGACCAGCGGAAAGAAGAGCAAGGTCGTCCTCGGCGTTGCGGACAAGAAGCTGGCGGGAGAGATCAGCTCGCAGTTTCCCGGCGTCGAGTGCGAGACGATCGATACGTCCGAGGTCGTCGCCGACCTCCTGCGCGGTATCCGGCAGTACGCCGAGAAGCTCCTCAAGGGCCTGCACGAGGGCGATGTCGGCCGAGCGCAGCTGGGTATGGGCCACGCGTATTCGCGGTCCAAGGTCAAGTTCAATATCCACAAAAACGACAACCATATCATTCAGCAGATTGCGACCCTCGACGCCTTGGATAAGGGGATTAATTCTGGCTGCATGCGGGTGAGGGAGTGGTACGGATGGCACTTCCCGGAGCTGTTCAGGATCGTGTCCGACAACGTCACGTATGCGAAACTAGTTCTGGCCATTGGCAACAAGAAGGACCTGACGGATGAGAATCTGCACGAATTGGCGGCCATCGTGGACGAGGACGGCGACAAGGCGCAGGCGATCATCGATGCCGCGAAGGTGTCCATGGGCCAAGATATCAGCGAGACCGACCTTAACATGGTCAAGTCCTTTGCTACTAGCGTCACCAAGATGGCGGCGTACCGGCGGACGCTCTCGCAGTCGCTTGACAAGAAGATGAGCGATGTCGCTCCCAACCTGCAGGTGATCCTCGGCACCCCCGTTGCGGCGCGGCTGATCTCGCATGCCGGCTCCCTCACCAATCTGGCCAAGTACCCTGCGTCGACGCTCCAGATCTTGGGCGCCGAGAAGGCCCTCTTCCGCGCCCTCAAGACCAAGGGCAACACCCCCAAGTACGGCCTGATCTACCAGAGCTCGTTCATCGGCCGCTCGGGCGCGCGGTTTAAGGGCCGCATCTCGCGGTACCTCGCCAACAAGTGCAGCATGGCGTCGAGAATCGACAACTTCTCGGAGAACCCCACCTCCCGCTTCGGCGAGGCGATGCGACAGCAGCTCGAGGACCGCCTAGAGTTCTACACCACAGGCAAGAAGCCTACGAAGAACGTCGACGCCATGAAGGCGGCCATGGATAAGATCCTCGCCGACGGCGGCGACCTCAATGTCGACCACGAGATGCTCGATGCGCACGAGGGCGACGCTACATCCGCGGACAAGAAGAAGGCCAAGAAGGACAAGGAGGCCAAGAAGGAAAAGAAGGAGAAGAAGCGCAAGTCTCTGGGTGATGCCATGGATGTAGACGCGAACGGCGACGTGGACGGCGAGCGGAAGAAGAAGAAGAAGAAGAAGTCGCTGTCTCAGGCCTAGCCAAAGGGGTTTCACCCGCGCTTTCCCCTTCGCGACTCTTTTCCTGTCTGACCTCGGTTTTCCTCCTTTTGGGCGTTTTTTTTTCTTCTACTCTCGGAACGGATCCAGGTCTGGAGTTTTGCGAGGCTTTCTTGTCAGTGTATCATAACCATCACATCGGATGGTGGTCATGGATAAGTAGGGAGAGCGATGGCAGTAAAAACAGATACAGGTCTTCATCGTCGAGATTTAACGGCCTTGCCCTAGTGTGACACTTGGGAAGGAGGTCGCCTTAGTGGCCACCTTGGTGTGTCTTCGTTCCCGCAGGTGATGGTAACATAAGGTAATAAAGCACAAAACAAAACATGCTATCTACTACAGCGAAGCTCGCTCCTGAGTGTCTATATCTCAGCACGTCAGAGATGCAGTACAAACTCGCCGCATGCCCGTCTCTCGAACGCCTAACGCCCCATCCGCCAGCAAGATAGATAGATTGCTCCCCCTCCTTTGCTACGTACAGTTGAACCTATGCACCCTCGCTGCCAAACTCTTCTGTCCACTCGGCATTCTTCTTCAGGTCGTCTTGCGATACTGTCGGCTTGTTCGCCTTGATAGCTTTGATGAAGTCCTTCATGTCGACTAGCGGCTCGTAAAGCTCTTCCCCGCCCACGTCGTTCCAGGTCATCTCCAGCGCATCCTCGGCGCCCGGAGAGCAGGGCGTATACTTCTTCTTGCCGTCAATCATGACCTTGAACACGCCACACGATTGTTAGTTGTACGGCACCATACGAGGAAGAAAGGAGCATGGAGAAGGAAAACGTACCGGTCTGAAGTGTGTGGCCTGCTGGATTTTCCGCACGGGTTGCATCAGGGCGTCTTGTACGGCAATGGCAATATCTGAGCCTGAGTATCCCTCCGAGAGCATGGCCAGCTCTCTGTAGTCGCTGGGAGACAGCTCCTCAGGAGTTGTGGGAGTATCCCCGATCGTGAGCTTGAACATGGTAATCCGCGCGGTTATATCGGGCAGCCCGATGTGGACGCGTCGCTGAAACCGTCTCCTTATGGCGGAATCCAGCTGCCAGGGGATGTTGGTCGCGCCCAGCACTAGCACGCCTGTGCTGTCCTTCCCGACGCCGTCCATCTGCACCAGCATCTCGGTCTTGATGCGCCGGGACGCTTCCGACTCGCCCTCGCCACGAGGGCCGCATAGGGCATCTACTTCATCGATAAATATGATAGCGGGCTTGTTTTCGCGAGCCATATTGAACAGCTGTTTGACTAATCTAGAATAGAGAAAGGTAGGTTAGCTGGGCACGTAGGCTTGCCGGGATAAACGAGGAGAATGGGCAAGATGATAAGGCACATACCTCTCGCTTTCGCCCATCCACTTGCTCACCAAGTCCGAGCTGCTGACGCTAAAAAAAGTGCTCTTCGCCTCAGTGGCCACCGCTTTGGCCAGGTAACTCTTGCCCGTACCCGGAGGCCCATAGAGCAAGATTCCTTTCCAGGGCTGCCGCTTGCCCTGGAAGAGATGTGGGAACTTTATCGGTAGCAGTACAGCCTCCTTTAGCGCCTCTTTTGCGCCCTCGAGGCCGGCCACGTCATCCCACTTGACGTTGGGCCGTTCCGTGAGGATGGCGCCGGCGAGAGCGCTGCGAAGCTTCTTACTATCCTCGTCGACGCCACCGCCGCCGCCGTCGTCGGCGCCGCCTTCTTTGCCCTTGCCAGTCCCGGCGGTGGAGGAGCCATTAGCACCCACCAGGCCAGGCTTCTTCCGTTTGCCGTCCGCGTCGGCGAGGTGCGCCTTGAGTTTCTCCGCCCGGTCCATGTACTCGCCCGTCTTCTGGCGGATCATCTCCTTGGATTTGGGGTTCTTCTCCCACTTCAGCGCCAGCATGAACAGCTCCAGGGCCTGGTAGTACATCTGGTACGCCTTATCGTACTGGGAAGCGTTGTCGGCCTCGATGGCTTTGCGTACTTGGTCGATCGCGCGACCGAGGAAGTCGGTGTTCGACATTGTCGGTAACGTCCGGTGGAATCGTGCCCTGTACTTTTGTTATGCTCGGTGAATGGATTGTCGGTTGGGCACTCGAGAGGGCAACGAAGGCAGGATGGTCGGTATGGATATGAATTGCGCAGGCGCTGAGGCGGTGGCAGGCCACCAGCACCGTCAATATTACTGGGGCCTTCTAGCAAGGTGGTGCCAACAGCTGGGTGGTTGATCGTTTGCTGGGGAAGCCTTTTCAGTCCTGAGCTGGATTTTGGCGGGGTAACGGAGTGACGCCACACAGCAGCTTAGGTACCGTCGCTGGATTAATTTGTGAGATTTGGACTAAACTAAAACAGGAAGTAAAGGCCTACCCAGGTGCGTTCAGCGAGCAGCTATTTCGTACTATGTGACTTTTGAACCGTATCTTTGGGATGAAATGCAGTCCAACACCATAATATTTCATAAATTTAAACCGAAGGCTTGAGATGCTGTATCTCTAGAATGAAAATTTGTGAAATTTAGAGGGTATGCGACCAGACACGACGACCAGCCAATAATACTTCCATATTAGGATTAGCCTCTAATCCCATAGGGCAGCGAATCACTGCAGGATAGACTGAGTGCCTGAACGGCTTCAACATTCAGTCAGTCAGAAGCCCTGCCTTTTTATTCTTCTTTTTACTCTAACCTCATCCTTCTTCTTACCTTTCGAACCTTATTAAAGATAAGGCAGCACAAGGCAGCACAAGTATCAGCTTATCTACCGTATCTTTCCTTTCTGAACGTCAAGGGCAATATGGCCAATCCACAGGCGAAGCTACAGGCTCTATCAGACGACTTCACAAAACTCCAACAAGGTAAGTTGGTCCGGCCGTGAGGTCATCTGGAAAACCCCCGTCTACTCCCTCCCCTGCTAACGAAACAATAGATCTCCAGACGGTCGTCGCTTCACGGCAGAAACTGGAGGCCCAGAAAGCGGAGAACGAGGGCGTCAAAAAGGTGGACATTCCCTCTTCCTTCGTATGCATGACGAGGCAGTCGGTATCTTCGCTGACCTTGCGTTTTTGAGAAGGAATTCGACAGACTGAAAGATGGCGAGGTCATATACAAGCTGATCGGCCCCGTCCTTCTCAAGCAGGAGAAGTTTGAAGCAGAGAGCACCGTTACTGGGCGGCTGGAGTTTATCGGGAAAGAGATGTGCGTGCATACCACGTATATACGTAACCCCCTCATAGACGACTGTTATACTGACCGATCATGGCATCAGCGAGCGGCTGGATACACAGATCAATGAGGCCCAGGAGAAGGGCGAGAAAATAAAGGGAGAAATCATCGCCATACAGGCATCCGTACAGGGCGGTGCGGTTCCCACCGGTGCGCAAGGGAAGCAGCCCTTGAAGGCTTAACTGAGAGCCTTCCATTAAGATACTCACAGCACGCAGACACTCAGGTTGCCAAGCCAATCAAAGTCACCAAGCCTCCATCCGTTCCCACTCTACTTGTATCCTGATAGCCGTCCTTCTTAGGTTGAGGGTAGAGCAAAACATCAGGGGTTCATGTATGCAAAGTAGGGAGCAGACCTTTGCGCAAAGCAACCGCAACCTCCATATATGGGCGGTCTTCTCAACATAACGAGATATCCTAAACGCCCAGTGCTATGCAATCTTTTCCGGGCCGCCGCTAAGAATGCCGAGACCAAGGACGAGAAGGGAAATACAAACGATGGGAAGTAAAAGGCCACACTTCATTATCAACCCCGTGTCTTCCTAATTCTTCACGCGCAAGTCACGAATGCGGTAGTCTAGGCGTGCCGACTCCATGACGTGTCCGGCTGGGTGCGCCGCATCCTTGTAAAGCCTGTCGGCAGGGAGAGAGTGCTGGTGAAAGGTGTCCGTCATTTTGCAGCCCAGAAGGTGTGAAAGGCCCGGCGGGTTAGTGAGCCGGAAAATACCATAACTGTGACGTCGTCAATACCCGAGGAATCCCGCACGTTGGAGTTGAAAGAAGGGAAGGGTTGGGAAACTGTCAACTCTCTGCACTTACGAAGGATGGTGACTGGGGGAGCACACGATGGCAATGCTCTCGTCCATCATGATCTGATAGCCCGCATGGGTATGTAAATCGCGCGAGCTCATGAAACACGTCTGGGTCGGATGGGTGTGGATCCAGCCGATTTGGATCAGGTCTTCCTTCTCGCAGTACTCAAAGGTGGCGGGCTCATTCGTGGTCTCGCAAGTATCCGAGGTGCCGTGCTGTTCGGGAATCAGGAGGCAGCTGATGAACAAAGCGTTGTTAACGTTCGTGCCACACAGCAGGCCACACGTCTCGATGCCGCGCCGCGTGTTGTCTGCAGCTAGCCGGACGAAGTCTTTGCGAAGACCATCGGGCAGGAAGACAGGGCGTATGGGCCGGCCATCTTCGAGATACCCAGCCGGCTTGAACGTCACTCGCTCTTCTTTTGCCGGCAGCTCGACGGCCTTGGGAGGGGCCGCGGAAGGGGCTTTAGGAGGACGTGGTGGGGCGCTCTGGTTAGGAAGCTCAGCTGTCGGTTGGTACGGGAGGCTCTCCGCGGCTCTCTCCTTTCTAGGAATCGGCGGAGGGATTTCATATCCAGTCGAGTGGCCTCTGTAGGATGCGGGCTCTTTCGCAGGTCGCGGAGGGCGAGCTTTCGGCTCTTCGTGGCGGTACTCTCGAGGGCTCGGTTCATAGTGATACGCGACTGATTTCGAGATGGTCGGATAATGGTAGGTCGACGGTACGGGAGGCGGATAGTCAGTGTCCGAGTATTCATTTGGGTAGATAAGGTCCTCGTCGTCACCGGGATGGTCCAATCGATATCTCGCATCCTCCATCTGGCGTCGCAAATCACCGTCGTCATCGCCCAGATGGCCGGACGGCCGGCCAGGATCTCCCCAAGAGCCAACGGATCGGCGTCTGCCTTCGTCCTCCGGTGTGTTGTATACCTCCTGTTGCGTGGGTCTCTTCCTCGCAGCTTCCCGCCTCTGAAACTCTCTGGTGGCTAGGTCGACAGCCAGATCCTGGTTGTATGATGCATCAAGAAGCGTGGCCTGAGAATGGGAATTCCACGACAGGGCGGCATCCCGCCGGGCGAATTTCGAATAGTCGGGCTGGGCTGGGGTCGTCCACCGCGTCTCGCCGACGCCGCCCCAATCCTGCACTGACGGGCTCCCCGAACGATCGTATGTCTGGTCTTGCTTGGTGCTCTCTACCCAGGCGCTGTGTGCGGCGGTAATGTGCGGCTTGATCTCCTCAATTTGGTCCATAATGGTAGGTATGCGGCTCTTGATCGGACTAAGCAGTTTGCGCCCGACGGAGCTCTTAGCTTCGGGATGGTTGGCCACATGGTTAAGGTAGAGCGAGCAATATCGGAGGAGAAGCATGTAGGCTTTGGCATAGCTCGCCTCGCGGAGGTAGTTCCTGCCCTGGAGAGGGACGGTCAGAGTTCTACCCAGACAGAAAAGGTGATCACATAATGGGTGTTGCGCTATATGATGAAGTTGGAAAGACATACCTCTCGATTCAACGAGTCGAGAGCGGCGACGTAGTACTTGAGGGGGATGAGGGGGTTCCATTCGTACTTCTCAGCCTCTTCCGAGATTTCGCTGATGTTGAGGGGCCGATAGAGAGGCCGTCCAAAGGACCTCTCGACCCCGTCGCCATGTTGCATGATTTACCACCCTCCCTGAGGATGATTTCTTAGAGGTGCCAATGTGATGGTGGCTTGTGAGGAGAGCAGCAAAGTAAATTGGGAAGTTAGCTCGAAGCTGGGTTTGGAAGATTGTAGTTGTAGCTCCCCGCTATGGAATAGCCAGCAAAGTTGGCGGGGTCTCACACCACGTCAGCCGCTGTATCGGCCAGAAACCTGGGCAGAGTCAGGGGGCCAAAAAAGCCGCTAATTTTCCTGCAGGGGACTTTTAGTGGGGATCCTGCACATTCTCGGCCTGCCGAGATGGGCGAGGAATGTTTCCGGGCCTGCATTCCTGGCATGCAATGCAATGCAGCTTTTTAGTGTTAGGTGCAACATGAGGAGGGGTGCGGGATGGACAGCTACACCTAGGTAGGGAGTGTTCGTCATGACACGGCTAAATGAAAGAGAATGCTCCTTTTGTACTAGATAAGGTTGACATCCATGGATGTTCCTTACAGGCGCATGGTGTAAACTTTGCCGTCACGTCTGCAGGGCTGGCCTGTTGCGGGGACAGTCTCGGGCTTAATTACCTAGGTACATGCAGGTAGAGCTCACAACGTAAGATGGGCCCCATAGACGGTAAAAATATCGTCTTCAGCAACGACGATCTCGTGAAAACGGCCTAGTCATCCTGCGACCGAAATGAGTACTATGAACAGGTCCTGCCAAATACTCCGGGTAGCTAAATATCGTGGTAATTCTAATAGTGGAGAGGCGATGTCCTTCGAATACCAAGGCCACCGCCTCCCGAGCTAGCCAGACATTCGTCGATTAGAATCATTCTTGGGGGTCCTCACAAGGAGCTACCTAGTTTCTCGGCTCTATGCTGCGTCGAGCCTCAGCCTTTATCGCGGCAGGGCCACGATGCGGCCATATCTGGCAGCTCAGTCGGGCTCTCACGTCAGGAAGGTGCCGATCACCCTAGAAGGATCTCGGCATCCATTCAATCCACCGAGGCACTCCAGGACGCTCGGCTTCCAGCCACTTCACGCCTCATGGGCGGCATCGCCGCGGCCCTGACGTCATCTCCTCCTCCTTCGCCGGGCGCATGTTCCGGGAGCGATGCCCACTCAGGCAGGGCTTTCTGCTCCGGGATTATTGTCTTCCTCTTAGTAGCGGCAGCCTTGGTAGGATGTGCAGCGACGTGCCATATAGACTTGGCGTCAAATGTGCTGCGCCTCAGTCGTTGTCGTCATTGTCCTCGTCCTGAACGAGTCGCAGCCCCCCCGTCTTCCTCGCATCTTCTTGCGGCCTAGACTTGACCTTCCGTACTTGCTGTACCTGCTGTACCTGCTGCACTTGCTGCGCCTGCTGTCTCTTCTTAGCTTCGGCGGTCAGTCCCTTTAGGTAGACTTCGGCCTGCACGGAGGCGCTGTAGGCCACGGCCTTCCAGCACCACAGGTTCATGTGGTCGGCGTCCGCGCCGGCAGCCAGCAGCGTGCGCAGCACAAGCAGGTGGCCGTTGCTACTAGCAAAGTGCAGCGCCGTGTTGCCGTCTAGGTCTTCGTGGCGCACGGTCTCGAGGGCGCCACCGGGAACGTACGTCAACAAGATCTGTAGCACCGTGTCGTGGCCCCCGAGACTGGCTTCCATGACGGCGTCGCGGCCGCGGATGTCCCGCCGCGAAATCCAATGCGGGTTGGTCTGGCAGAGGTAGTGCACGACGTCGGTATGGCCGGCGCCAGATGCTAGCATCAACGCCGTCTGGTGGTTCTCGTTCAGAGCGGGGCCGTCCTCTTCGTGCCCGAGCTCGACGAGCACCTTGCAGATCTCGAGGTGGCCTAGGGAGGCGGCCAGGTGCAGGTTCGAGTTGGAGAGCCCGGCGAGGGACGTGTCTGGGTTGTGGAGGAGGGTCGGGTGAGACTTGAGGATGCGCCGGACCAGCGGCGCGTCGCCGGCGTAGATCGCCCGTCGGAGGCGGAGAGATGGGTCGATCCTGCGAGGGTGCGAGCGATTAGCAGCCGCGCAGGGGGGGGCAAAACTGGGAGATAGGGGGTGGAAAAGAGGAGAGAGTAGATATATACTCGAGACTTACATGGCTGTCTCGGCAGCTCGACTTTTGTCGAGTTGTTGCTAAGAGTGATCGACGTTTCCTTTGTTAATGTAGGTAGCCTGGTAGTTGCAATGTGGGGAAGATGGGGGCCGTGAACTCAGCTTGAAGCAGCGCCGAGAACGTTAGTGCTGCCCCGCACAATTCGGATCAACCCTGGGGTCCATGCGCTGAAACATTGTTGCTGATGCACCCCGCAGTCGATGAGGAGCTGATGGAGCTGAGGGGTCAGCTCGTCTGTCTTTGGATTATGTGGAGAAATATAAGTCAGAGTTTCCTTAGCTACTGCCGAGGGACTTCCCTTTTGGCCCAGTGGTTATAACTTGACGTGACAGATTAGCATGGCTTACCGTCTTTCATTTAGATTCTTTGCAACCCTATTCTCGTTCCTTTGTACAGATTATCAGAAAGATCAATGCTACGTTTATTCACGAGGTTCAACCTGCAAGATTCAATGTGGACTTAAGCCTAAGCAAAAGAGAAGCAGCGACGGCAGTTGATCGTCGCAGCATTTCTCATGCGTTTTCCTTGACGGTGTCAGTACGGCTGGTTTTATGCGTATCTCTCCCTACTACTACTTTCTGGATCTCCCAGCTGAATTGGCTCCCCTGAATCAGGGCCCCCTGAGTCAGCCCTCCTGGTGCACTTGAGGCAGGTTTACATAACAACCTTCTTGAGCCAGCCCACACCGACGAGATCCCTGCAGACGTTGTCCATCTCCTCGGTTTGGAGGGTGATCTGCAGCTCCCAGTCGGCGTCGCCCTTGGTGCCGTTTCGCCGCGGCAAGATGTTCAGGTTGCCTGCGCCGCCGCCGGTCTTCCGGCACCAGTCAGGCTTGCCGTCGGGCGAGCTGCCGGGGATGCCAAAATCAAGATCCGCGCCGAAGGTGGCGAGGGAGCCGCAGTTGAGGCCCGTGTTGGCGACGTTCTTGGCCCGCACGGAGGCCAGCTGCGCGTCCTGCAACCTCGGCACCTGCGCCAGCGTGGCCAGCCGGGCTCGGACGTGCGCGTCGTCGATGGCCCGAATGGACGACCGGATGTTCACGGTGGCCAGGGCGATCTGTCCCACCGAAAGTCGTCTGGCCAGCTTCGGGCTCTTGCCGCTCTGGCTATTCTCCCGTGGAGGAGCTGGTCAGCTGCTACGTACTTTGTGATGATTATGTCTGACTCCTGCATATCGCGGCTAGAGACTTACGCTTCGAGGCCGAGCAGCTCCCCGAGCGTCAGCTGGGCGATAGCCGTATTGAACATGTTGCCGAAATAGTCGTCGGGCAGCGGGGGGTGGAGTTTTCCGCGGACGTTGACGGCAGATCCGTACTTGCTAACCTGGCCGACGGAGAGGCGATGGGCCCTGGCGCGCATGATGGCGACCCAGGCGAGGCCTCCCAGACAGTCGATCTTCGAGACAAAGGCGCCCGCGGTAAGCATCCCCGAGATCTCGTCCTTGAGGCGGTCGATCGTGGCGGCCGAGAAGACGAGAATCCGAGTGGAAAGGGAACTGCTGGGCGGCGAACGCGGCAAGGGCGTCGGGCTGAAGTCGTAGTCAGGCATATCCAGCTTCGCGAGGCTCTCCATCCACTTCTTATCGCCCCCGTAGTATCCCAGATGGGCGATGTCGGTGAGCGCATCCACTGCCACCGCCGTTAGCCCTAACCCTCGAACCCCATGTACTACGCGTCATTTACTACGTAAGGTATTCGCGGGGGTGCCGCTTACCAGTCGGCTTGCCACACGACATCCGGCTAGCGAACTCCCGGAGAAAGAGGCAGATGGACGTGCCATCTACGATGCTGTGATAAAACGCGAAGGCGAGGACGAGGCCGCCGTCGAGGAAGGAGACCCAGAGCTGAAAGACGCGGGGCTTGGGCGGCTTGCTGCGGAGGACGGGGGGCTGGAACATCCCCAGCTTGCTGATAGGCATGCCCTGGGCGCAGAGGTCTGCGTACGTGGGCAGAGCATGTCCATCCGGGCTGCGGTCGTGCACCCCGAACCCGATGTAGCCGTCAGCACCGGCGGTCCGGCGCTCGCTGCGATTGTATACGATCTCCAGGTTGCCGGGCCGCCCAGGGACGTGGCATCGGCGCAGGAACCCCTTGAGGAAAGGGTACGTCTCCAGGGCACAGTTTAGTCCCTGCTCTAGCTTGTCTCGAACCTCGGGCTCGGATTTGGCGCGATCCGGGAGGGGGAACATGAAGAGGCGGCAGACATATTTGCGGCTCACTGTCCAGAGTTGGCTATTAGCATCGGCGTGTCTTGCCGTGGAGGCTGTAGGACGGTGAGCATAACGGGAGGCCAATTCAGTACTCACCAGTCTGGTCGAGGACAGACAGCGGGCGGACTGACAGACCCTCCTCGGCCTGGGGGATATCGTCGGGGTCTTCCACCAAGATCAACTCCGAGGCCATCTTGGTTAAATTATTGGGCTGGAGAGTTGGAGAGAGGACGTCTGGCTGGGTTGTGTAGAGGTGTAGGGAGATGGTATCAGCAGATTGACAGAACAACCTAACTCCGGAGGCAGGTGCCTGTAGTTAGTACCTAACTACAGGAATTCAAGGTGAATATGGGACGAGAGGCCCTAACAGCAGTGAGGTATTCGTCACTATGGAAGGCAATATACAGAAATCGCCCGAGAAAGCTACCTGGGTAAAGTTTAGATACAAGCGCTTGGTGTTAGCTCTACACAGCTGGAGGTTGCTGCTGCTGTTGTTCTAGTTCCAGTTCG
Organism: Barbatosphaeria neglecta; assembly: GCA_022813145.1. Classification (NCBI taxonomy): domain Eukaryota; kingdom Fungi; phylum Ascomycota; class Sordariomycetes; order Barbatosphaeriales; family Barbatosphaeriaceae; genus Barbatosphaeria; species Barbatosphaeria neglecta. The sequence continues at coordinate 428,665 of JAKLNC010000001.1, read as the reverse complement.
CCGTTTTTTCGCGGTAGATGCTTCCAAATTGGGCGTGCCACTTATCCACCACCTCCACAGCCGGCCCGGCGCTGACGGTCTCAACCTCGCCGGCGTCCTCCCGCTCCATCTGCTCGACAACCTCGGCCATGAACTCATCGACGGTTAGGGCAGCCGGGTTCTTGTCCTTGGTGTTGTCGTGTGGATCCTCCCGTTCACGGTGCAGGTCGGTAGCCACGGCGGGCGGGACGACCTCGAGCACGCGGACGGGGGGATCGAGACGACGCAGCTGGGTGCGCAGGTTGGTGGACCAGGAGTGCAGCCAGGCCTTGGTGCCGTTGTAGACCGGGTTGATGACTGAGAAGGGCACGAAGGCGAGGATGCTAGACACGTTGATGACGGTGGCGCCGTTGGGGCACTTGGCGGCGTCGCGGAAGTGCGGCAGCAGCCCCAGCGTCAGGTGCAGCGGCCCGCGGATGTTGATATCGATTTCCTCGTCGGCCCTGCGCAGGAAGCTGTCGGGCGTGTCCTTCAGGGCGTCCAGCGGCCGCTGCACACCGGCGTTGTTGACCAGGCAGTCGAGGTCAGGGTGGTCTCGCGTCACCCGCTGCACGAAGGCCGGCAGCCGCGGGATGTCGCCAGTATCCAGCACGTAGTAGCCCGCCGCACCGAGCTCTTTGCACGCAGCTGCCACGTTGGCCTCCGTGCGCCCCGCGAGGAGCACCTTCTTGCCTCGGGAGACGAAGTATCGCGCCAGCGCCTTGCCCAGCCCCCCCCCTCCCCCCGTCACTAACACGCAGCGAAAGCGAAGAGCCTCGGGCGGAGACATATTTCTATGCAGCTAAGATTCTTGAGCGGCTGCAGAAGTTGGAGGGGACTAGAACTCAAGATACGCAGCTAAGTCGGTACGGCACTAGCAGCTGCCGTACATTACATTGCCTGGGCTGTGATAATGGAGGTCATCAGTCGGGTGGGTCGACCGTCGACGTCATCAGTCGATCACGTCCCTCCGTCTGCATTGGCTACTCGTCCGCGACTCTCTAAAATGAAGAGCAACACTGGATATTGGGCCATCGAGGACGTTAAATTGAGATGCCCAAGCGATAGGACAGGTTGGTCAGGAATATAATCGTCTAGACTCTAAACTGCAGTCAGGACCAATGTCGAGGATTCACTGCCGCCTTTCACGGCACCGAGTCCGTGATCATGATCGAGCACGAGCTAGCTGGCATTACTCAGTACTTATTCTTCAATACAAATACCAATTATTATCTACCGTGGCAACTCCTCAATTGGCCAGGAGACTATTGAACGATGCGGCAAGTCCCATACCACGAACCCTTGAGAACTGAAGACTAAACTTGCACGATTACTAACGCTTTCCGCGTTTGCACAGCCAGAACTGCCATTTCCAATCGGAATCTAGCTCATACTTTCCTCTAGGTTCCCTCCAGTGGTATACTGTTAAATTGTGAAGCTGGTACTGCTACTTGTCCCCTCGAGGCGAATGCATGCACGCGTGTTTAGTAATCTTCACGAATAACACATGGCATGCGTTCGTTCACTAATCCAAGACCGTACCCAGGTACCTCAGGTCTCCTAGTCCCTTACTAACCTTCTCGATAGCCAACTAGCGCCTGTCAAAAAAAGCGACAACGGGCCTCGACGATGTCTTGGCAGCTGGGTCGGATCCGGTATTACGCCCTGGCCGGGCCGAGGTGAAGAGGAGAAGCGGCCTTGAACACCGTCGGGCGGAGTTGTGAAGTCCAACGGGCTTCTTGATCACTAATTCCATACCTGCTTGTGCGTGCGCTGAGCAGAGTATATAACCTTGAGTTCGACCGTTGAAAGCTACATAGTTAGAAGAAACCGCATCGCAGCATCTGCTCCCAACCGCACAGTTCCCTCTTCAACCTGCTCACTTGATACTAAGGACCTACCTACATCGGCACTCCGTTTTGACATCCTCACGCCGCTATGTCCACCAAGAAGATCTTCGTCGTTGGCGGTACCGGCGCGCAGGGCATTCCCGTCGTGGCCGGCCTCGTGGCCGACGGCGGGTACTCGGTGCGGGTGCTAACCCGGGACCGCGAGTCGCCGCGGGCCAAGAAGCTGGCGGCGCTGAGCACGGAGCTCGTCGAGCTGGTCGAGGGCTCATTCACGTCGGAGGCGGACCTGCGCGCTGGTTACGAGGGCTGCTATGGCGCGTTCGTCAACATCGACGGCTTCGCCACGGGTGAGAAGGCGGAGATGTACTGGGCCATCCGCGCGTACGAGCTGGCCGTCGAGAGCGGTGTGCAGCTGTTCGTGTACGGCAACCTGGACTTCGTGACCAAGAAGAGCGGCTACAAGCCCGAATTCCGCTGCGGCCACTACGACGGCAAGGGCCGCATGGGCGAGTGGATCCTGCAGCAGAACGCATCCAACCGCGGGAAGGCTTTCAACCGCACCAGGGCTGCGCTCTTCACCACGGGGCCGTACATCGAGATGGCCATCGCCTGCATGACGCCTATCACGCCCACAGTGGAGGAGGCTGCCGGCGGCCAGAAGGGCGTGGCCTGGCGCCTGCCCCTGACCGAGGACGGCGCGATCCCGTACGTGGCCCTGAACGACTGCGGGCACTACGTGCGCTGGCTGTTTGACCATCCGGACCGGGCCGACGGGCTGGATTTGGAGGTGGCCATCGAGCACGGCCACTTCGCCGAGGTGGCCGCGGCCTTCCAGAAGGTGACCGGCCACCCGGCGCGCTTCGTCGACGTCGATATGGACACCTACTGGCGCGAGTCCGCCATGGGCCCCGTGCGGGACAACGTGACCGGCTACACCGCCGGCCTCGACGACCCGGCTTCGATGACCATCCGTCAGAATTTCACCGGCTTTTGGAACATGTTCCGCGCCTCCGGGCACAACAAGGGCCTGATCCGAAGAGACTACGCCCTGCTGGACGAGATCCACCCCGGCCGCATCCGCTCCGCTGAGGAGTTCTTCCGCCGCACCGACGAGGCCGCCCGCAAGGAAGGCAGCTCGCTGTGGCAGCTGACCCTGGACTCCAGGCCCATCCTCAAGTTGCACGAGGACATGCCCCGCCTGCGCAAGGAGTCCCAGCCTGCTCTTTGAGCCGACGGTTCCATTGGTTGTTGGGAACGGCTGGTGGAGAAGGGGTGATCCGCGAGGGAGAAGGAGGAGGGGACGTCTAGACTGACATGACGATTTCATTGGCTTTAATAGTGTTTCCTAGATAGATAGTTACGTACCTACGTACGTACCTGAGGATTTCCGTACGACAGTGCCGCATAACTCACGAGGCTGTGTCGCGAGACTGCAAAAATTGCGTGTTCGTGCCAACCTGGATTCGGGACTAGACCTGCTAGTTGCAGCTCGCTCAGTTGGCTCAGAGGCCAACTGACTATTAGGCAGGCTATGCGCGTGACTGCCTTGATGCATCTCTTTTTTTGGATACCAGGTAAGGGGCACTCATGCTGGCTGGCATGTATAGAGTCCTTGCTACGCTGGGCGTCTACTTAAGAGCCCTCTTTTCTCCTCCCCGTCCTAGATCTTGACCAGAACAGCAGAATCTCCTTCCTGCTACGCAAGTCAACCTCCACGAACCTTGAAATACATCGCTTACCTCATCGCCGCCGCGTCTGCCGTCACAGCGGGCGTGATCGAGGCACAACCCCCATCCCTGCTTCTCCAAGATCTGCTTCTCTATGTATGGGTGCGGCGTAGCCAAGCTCGTCCGAGACATGGAGATCCTCAACCGGAAGATGAGTACCTTCGAGCAAGAAGCTAGGGAGGGCTTCGCCGCTATATGGCCCAGCGCCTCGAGCAGATAGAGAGACGTTTGGACGCTGCCGACCGGCATCCCGACGCCATCGACAGGCACTTTGAGGCTATTGACAGATGCCTCGACGTAATTAAGGCAAACTTCGCCTTGATCGACTAGCACCACGAGAGCCTCGACCGGCTCTTCAACCTCCCCCATCAACCAGTGAGGGGCCTTTGAGTGCAGGATTCCGTACATGGTCTCGGAAAACAAGTGTAGGGCCTCGTGAACCAGTTTCTGCATAGCCTCCTACACAACCTCGGGCGCTGCCTCGCACATCGCCTCGTGTAGCAATCTGTGCAGCACAGCCAGCTCACCGTCTGCTTGAGTTCGTCGTATATCTATCGCCTTTTCCTTTCCCTTTCCCAAAACTACCTAGAGACGATCGGGTGACTGATACTTTGCCGTTGCATTCCAGTCAAGAAGAACACGACCTGAAGAAATCAAGGCTGGGCGTACCAGAAAGAAGACACCGGTTACCTTCATTGAAACCCCTGACCGAGCCGCCATTGGGCTCCTCCCAGCTCCACCAGACCACCAGACCACCGGAAATCAAAGGCACTAGTCTTATTAAACGACCAGAATGCCAGAAACAGAGGCCACCAACAAAGGAGAAGCGAAACTTGATTTTTGTTTATTTTTTCCTTTTTCTTTGGGCTTGAAAAGTAACTTCCTTTTAATCCACGATTCCTAGGAAGTTTGTTTTGGTCCCTAAAGCGGGAGGCCCGGATCAGACGCACGGCTACGGTACAACTGCCTACGGAGGATCAGTGCGCATCGGGCCTCCGTGAGGGACTGCGGGGAGTCGAAGAAAACCAAGGAGCATGCTCCCTGCGGCAAGAGGACCGGAGGACCACTGGATCTTATAGAAACACAAGACTCGAGAGTTATGCTTAGGTACCTTACCTATGGATGGGAGCTACACGGCTTATAGCGATGACGTGGGTACTACCTGAGGTTAAGAAATATTGTGCCTCTGAAGGAATTAGTTATCGGCTGAAGTAGACTACCACTTTCTGGGAATCGAAGCCCAGGCGAGGGGAGCCTACCATTTTTTGAACTAAATTTGATCTTATGGATTGTAGACGTAACTACCTGACTTGTGAGAATACTTCCATTTTTGGCTTTGCAGCGACTCAAAACGGGGTGGAAGAATAAGGCCCCCGATATCGCCACAGTAAACACAATCATGCACACTGACTGCGCAGGTTAAGGTGGCAGCACCGGCCTACTCGCGAAAAGGGAAATGACTGATGACAAGATTAGGGAAGCATGTAAAGTCTGTTGCGCCGTCTCCCTGCCCGCCCATCCCGCGCCGTTAAACCCTCACCGGTAGGTGGATCGGCCTATACAGCCGCTGTAGCGATCGGCTCCATGATCATGCGCTGGCATCGTCTCTGTCCCTCCCCCTCCGCCGATCTCTCTCGCTGCGCCGGTTGATCTCGCTCTCCTGCTCGAGGAGGCGCCTCGTAGCCTCGTTCCGGTCTAGCGTCCGCCCCTCCCGTTCCATTTTCAGCTTGTTCTCGAGATCCCGCAGGCGCAGGATCCAACGGGGGTCGTTAGGGAACGGCTCAGGAGAGACGGCCTCGCCTGACTCCTGCAGAGCCAGCTCCCCCGCCGTCATGGGCCGCGTCATCGTATTCGTCCTCGACACCGCGCCCCGGCTGCTCGCCTTGGACCGCGACGCCCCCTTACTGCGTTCTCGCGGCCCCGTAGGGATGGACGGGGATGGGGAGCCGGACACAATGTTCGGGTCCAGATCCGGGTTAGCATCGCCGGAGGCGTACGCGGCCCTGGCCCGGACCTCGTTGGCCGTCCGGAGCGTTGTGTTCTCGACTTTCAACTGTCGGTATGCCTCCTCCAACCGCAGCATCCGATTCTGCAGTTCAGCACTGCTGAACGCTCCCGAGGCCACCCCATTCCGCACGATGGACTCCAACCGGTCCAGCTTCTTCGTACGGGCTTCAAGGTTGTTCTCCAGACTCTGGTATTCTCTCCACAGATCTCTCTCCACGCCCTTGATGCGAGCCTGGAAGCTTCCCATGATCGCCTCGATGTTCTTGACCGCCGCTATCAGATTCTTGCTGAAGCCTGGCAACATGGTGGCCACCGCCTCGAGGCTCGGCAGCGCGCGGCCGTTGATAAGGCTGTTGTCGTGCGCCCAGTCTGTGCCACAGAGGGCGGACAGCCTGGTCCAGAGCACAAGGAGAAGGTTGTTGCGCTCGTTGAGCTGCTCCTTGAAGTTGGTCTCGAGCTGGGCAATCCGTTTCTTATCCTGCGATTTGGTCGTCTCGAGCTCCACGATGCGCGCATCTTGGGTGCTGACAGTGCGGGTGACATGCTGGTGCGTCTTCTGGAACGTCTCGAACTGGTGTTTGGTGTTGCGGTGCGCCACGCGCTCCTTCTCGAGCGCCTCGGCGATCTTGCGTGACTCGAGGCTATGAGACTCGAGCAGCGAGTCGCGCTGCTTGATGATGCGATCCTTCTCCATGACCGCAGCCTTAGTAGAGTCGAGCTCGCGGACCGTATTTTCGAGCTCTCGCTGGAGCTTGGCAATAGACTAAAACACCCAAGCGTTAGACGATGCAGTTCGAGGTGGCGGGCGTGTGGGACATCGTGGTGATGATTGCTCACCTTCAGGAGGCTGGACCTGGTCCCGTTCAGGTCGCCCAGCGCCTCCCGCAAGTTGTTCTCCAGCTCCATAAGCCTCTCCTTCCACTCCGTGGCCTCCACCTCGCGGGAAGTAAGGTTCTTGCGCAGCTTCCTCGCCTCGTCCTTGGCGGACGAAGCCTCCCGACTAAGCTCGTTGACGAGCTGCTGCATCTCCTTCTTGTCCTTGGTCGCGAGACTCTCCGCCCGTTCACGCTCCATAACGATCTGAGCTTGCAGCTGCTTGACGCGCTCCTGCTCCTCGCGGATAGACTCTTCCGCCTTGGCGATAGCGACCTCGAGTCTGCTGATGTTGATCTTGTCGCTTTCCTGCTCCTCGCGCAGAAAGGCGATCTCCCCTTGGCTGTTCTCCTGCTGGACCATAAGGCGCTGGGCCTTGTCGTTCGCCTCGAGCAGCTTGGCCTCCAGCTCTTCGAGTTCCTTGTTGGCCTCCGTCGCCTCCTGCTCGAGCTGCTGTATCCTCCGAAGCTTGTTGTCCTGGTCGTCTTCGAGAAGGATAAGGTTCTCGCTCACCTTGCGCATCTCCTCCTGCAATGCGTTGAAACCTTCCGTCTTGTCCCCGAGCTCGAACTGCAGCTTCTGCCCTTCTTCTTCTCGCAACTCTAGCTCTTCTTCGTATCCATCAATGGCCTCCTGCGCCTCGTTTCGTAGATCCTCGAATTTGGCATACAACTCGCTGTGCTTCTGCTCGAGGTCGTTGATTTCGTTAACGAGGTCGTCCCGCTCAGCCTGCATGACCATCAGATCGTTCATGGCGCCCTCGTAGTCGCGATGCCACCCGAGCGCATTCTCTTCTGCCTCTTGCTTGCCCTGCAGCGCGTTCTCCAACTCGTGCGTGATCGTCTGGGCCTTAAGCTTAAGCTCGTTGATCTTGTCCCGCAGTTCAGAGTTCTTGTTCTCGAGTTCTTCCCGCTCGGCGTCGTCAAGAGCCGTTTCGGCCCGGGTACCGCCGCTGGCGCGGGAGGCCGACCGCTCGTGGGCGCCCATTTGGGATGCCGAGCGATCGAGGAGACTGTCAATGGTGGACGGAGCCGGCCCGCCACGTCGCTGCGCGAGCTTCAGGTCCTCGATCTCTTGGTACAGCCGTTCCTTCTCCTTGTTTCTCGAGGTCAACATCGACGTCTGGGCGCCGACCTCTCTCCGAAGCTCGGCGTTCTCGTGCCGCAACTGCTCGCCTTCGCGGCGGAGGTCTTCGATGAGAGTGCCCGCCCCGCTCATGCCACCATTAATGGTCTCAACGTCGCTAGAGAAGGCCGACACAGGCCGTGACGGAGACATGCCCCGCGGCTTTTTGGAGATGTTGTAAATGTTCGTTGTGTGGTGCAGCCCTGAGGGGCCGGTGCCAACGACGCTGTTGGCCATTTCCTGCTTCATTTTGAATATCTCGTCGCGCAGCCTGCGGTTGTCCTCGTCAGCCTGCTCTCTGCGCGCCGTCTCCTGCTCGAGCAGGTCCTTCCAGACGTCCTCCTCTTCCTGGCGGCCCAGGTTGTCCCCAAGGTTCTTCTCCCCGAGTGACTGCAGCGACTTGACCACCTCGGCCATGCGGCGCTTCTCGGTTTCCTTGGTCATGTTCTCCTGCCTCAACCTGTCGATCTCCGTCGCATACTCGTCGACTCGCTCCCGCAGATAGACAAGCTCCTCCTCCCGCTCCTGAACGTCGGTGTCCGGAATCTCGGTCTTGCCGTTGGAGGAGTTAGCACTGCGCGAGGTGCCCGGTCGTTCATCCTCGTCTTTGAGCTGCTTCTCCAGTTCCTTCACACGCCTTCGCAGGCCCTTGTTGTCGCGCTGCAGAACGGCGATGTTGGTCCTGAACTCGACATTTTCCTGGATCATCTCCTTGACGCCCTCCTCGGAAAGCTTGTCTAGGCGGTCACTCAGAAACATGACCTTCAGCTTCAAGTCGAAATTCTCCTTGGACAGTCGCTCGATCGTGCTGCTTTGTTCCTTCAGAGTTAGGTTCCTCCCTGTGCGCTGTGTGCTTCCCACGCTGAACTCGGACGGCTTCCTGGGCGTCATCAGGCCCCCTTTTGACTTGTACTCCCGCGCCAGAGACTCCGGCACCTGCACGTCCATAACGCGGCGGGCGAGCACGGTATCTGTCGGCGCCGCCAACGAGGGGCCCTTGGCCGCTTTTGGCGTTCGCAGGTAGTCTTCGTCGCCGTTCATCGGTGTCATGCCGTGCTCGTCCTCGTCCAGGGTCTCCAGGCGGCCAGGGGGGTCGTGGAAGTCGTCGGTGGCGGACATGATGCTTCCGATACTGACAGAGCGCGACAGCATGTTGCTGATGCTCCGCTGCATCCCCAGCGCCGGGACGGCCCCGCCCGATTGTAGAGCATAGTCGGTGCCGAGCCCTACCGTCACGTCGCTGTCGACATCGTCATGCGAGTCGGGGTTGGTGATGAATGAAGAGATCGAGGAGCGCGAGCTGGCGTTCCTGCTCTTCAAGAATCTCGGCCGTTTCCCGTATCGCAACACATGCCCGGAGGCGGCACCGCTGCCAGCCCCGCCGCCGCCGACACCGCTGCCCCCGTCGGCACCGGGACGTTGGAAGTCTGCATCCGAATTTCGGTGGCGCAGTATGGGGACAGAAGTGGTGATGGAGGTCGAGCGGGAATGGTGCTGGCTGGGCCGAGGATTCTGGTCTAACGCGCTCCGATCACTTTCGCTCTGTCGCGCGTCGCTATCGTTTTCGACGTCTCGCCGCCCTGCACTAGCCTGGGATCGTGATCGTGATCTCGAGCGCGAGCGCGAAGGAGCAGGTGCTTCGGGAGGGGATGATATCCGATCGAGCGAGAGGGATGGCGACCGGGATCCCACATCGGAGTTGGGGGATCGTAGAGGTTGCTGCGTTGGCTTGTCGATGTCGCTAGCAGTCGAGGACGCCCCCGGAGATTTAGCACTGTTGCGCTGGGCCTCGACGGACTGCAGGAGGCGGTCTGATGTCGACGGGGCCGCCTCCTTGTTCGGTGAGGCGTAGAGGAAGGTGTCGTCTGGGCCGTCACGCGTGATGGTGGGAATAGGGGAAATGGGCGCGATGAAGCTCGACTCGATGTCTGGCAAGTGGTCGTGGATGGGGTGTTCATTGAACGAATAGGGGGACGCCTTGTCGGCCTCCAGGCTGACGCCGTCGAGGAAAGTACTGTCGGCGGCGGAGGCGGGTTGGTGCTGCGGCGGGATGTTTTCCTGCCTGGCTGCGGCCGACTGGGAGTCGGACGAGGCGCCGGGACCAGAACTATCGAACTGGTCCTTTGCGGGTGATATTTCGCCGTCGTCAAAGTTGCTAGGCACCCTACGCAGTACCTTGTGAGCGGTGGCCGGTCGGGAATCCTCGTCGATGTCCATCGTCGGCGATGGGTCGCCCGGCTTGCGGCTTGCGGCTTGCGGCTCGCGAGGGAGGAAAATAGGCGCGCGATGAGGCTCCTCCTCCCTTTGCTCAGCCTTGGCGGCGACAAGACGGGCAATGGCGACGGCTCGAGACGCAACTCAGTTATTAGATAGTGCCCGAGAATGTCCTCGTAGAATTACTCTTTAGGGGGATTGGATTGCTCGAGATGACGCGCTCGAGCCTCTTCCGGGACCAGCGGGGCCTTCTAACTGCTCCGGGGCTGGCTGCCGGCCAGTGGTAAGGGGGCCCGCAAAGACCCTGTGGCCCTCTGTTGGTTGCTATGACAGCGCCCTCTTTCGGCCAGGTGGTGTGGACCTATTGGAAAAGGGGAAGAGGGGCCTAGGGCCCAGAGCGAAGGGGAAAAAAAGAAAATCAGGAACCCGACGAAGCAGCGCAAGGCACGATGCAGGGGGAACCGGGGCCAGCATCAACTTCTTGTTTGGAGAGCTTCGCCGTTTAGCACCTCCAAGAAACACATAGCAACGATTCAGCGTCTATGAAATGTTCCACGGGTTGACGCCACTGGCCGAACTCGACATTTCCAGATTAGGTTTAGGTCAGTGCTACTAGCATCGCTTAATTAATGTGCATCAAAAACAACAAGCACACGCCTGTTCAGCCATCCTATGCGCTGCCTGCCGCCGAACGAGCCCGCGTGATTTATTTTGCTAAGCCTAATCCGGAAGTATATATGGAGATAAAATATCCTGCATCGTCGCGTCCGCAGACGGGATTCACCATCACAGAGACGTAAATAATGAACCGCCCATGGTGACCGATGGCCCGACAGTGTCTACAAGGTTTAGCCAGACTCCGTCTTCATTCAGATGAAATGCGATGCGAGGGAACGCAAATTTCTACTTCGCACAAGTAGATCGGTATAAAATGATGCAGTTCTCACACTCAGGATCTATCAAACGATGCGCGCGGGCAGCTGAATCGCGACCCTTCTACGTTAGGATTAGCCCGAGATCAACGCTTGTGGCTCTGTGCCCGCGGCAGCCTCCTTACTAGGCGGCGCCGCGTGCGCCTGCCGCCGCCGCCTGCCGAGTGGGTTCGGTTATCCGCATCCATATCTGTACTGGCTCTGCGTGATTAATGGCGCGCGTGTGTTTCGCGGCAGTGCATCTTTTCCCAAACCTGCGAGTTACATACCCGATTCATACCTACCCCAGAGCCGGGTATTTCTCGGGTATTCCTTCCGCGCTGCATCGTATCTTACTCAGCATGGTATCGCGCAAGGGGGCAGTCGAAACCCCTATAACGCTAGCCCAGGAACCCGGAACTGATCGTCAAGCCAGGTCGGTGGGCGGATAGGATAGCACCCACCCCCGCTCGCACATGGCTCGGGCTGCAAGAACGGCGCGCACTGGCCTTGTTTGAAGATGGAAGGGGCCGGCGGGGAATCCGCTCCGATGCCGCTACCCCTGAACCTCTGTAACTCCTCGTGGCCAGCTACGACCGAGAAGGCAACTCTCCCGACCCCGGATTGCCGAGGTGCACCCTTCCCTCCGTGCGGAGTGCTTCATGCCTAGACGCCTCCTAAGTACAGTCCGCAGGGCAGGCGGTTTCTTAACTGCCTCGCCGCCAGTCTCATAGTCTGGCAATTCGAACGTTTGGGCCCAGATGCGACTCCCGTTGGATAATGGGGATCACGGATCTGAATTCTTATTACTCGTCCACCGAGCAAGGTAGGTGACTGCTGCGTACTGAATACAGGTACATAGGTATCTCTTAGTAGTCCACGCCTCCGTCCATCCGATAAAGTCCTCCAAGTCCTCGCCCTCCGTCAAGAGCCGGTGTGTCGCCGCCCTCCCATCTTAGTTCGAAATCTTGGGGTTAACCGGCTTTCTGTTGCGGAGAAGTGGGCCTATGTTAGCAGCTGCCTGCTGTGGAAGAAGCGAGCGCATGAGCTTACCCGGTCACCTTCTCGAAAACGCCGCGGGCGGCATCGGTGATCTTCTCGCCGGTGTTGCGGTCCATGGGGTGGCCGGCCTTCTTGGAAAGGAGGTCGAATGCCTTATCGCCGTAGTCCTCCTTCTGCTGGCCGGCAGCAGGAGCTGCGGCGTTGCCCTGCAGGAAGTTGCCCTGCTGAGTGGTGGACTGCTGTGTGGGATCCATTGTATAAAAATCGGGTCTGGGTCTGGTAGGTATTGGAGGTAACCGTGAGCGAATGCGTCTGAGAAAATCGAGGACTGAAACTGTAGTGCAGGTGTGTAAGTGGTTTGGGAAGATAAAGTGATGTCCAGGACGGGGGAACAAGAAGTTGATTGAATCTGTTATATACTGACCAGCCTGCTCAGAAGTTGGAAGTTCTTGCCTCGACATTGTCTGCATTACGTCAGAACACCATCTTCGACGGAACTTGGAACCCAGGTTATCGCACAAGCCACCGGCAGACGGCGGCACGGCAGGTGCTGGACCAGAGGTCGTGGTTGCTTGCGGCAGGTGCATACCGTACCAAAGGTGGATATTACACAGCTACGTCATCGGGATGGAGCGCCCAGCTGAACTGCTCGTGACGCGCATGGAGGCTGTCCGGGGGAAGGTGGCAGGGTATTGATCCACCGGACCCAACTACAGCTGTAGTGCGGCACAGCAGGAACACTTCCACGCCCCACTTTTAGGCTACGGCTCCAATTCCGCATTTGGAAACGAGTTCGATTTCGAATACTGGGCCGTACTGAACACTTTCTACCGATTCCCATTATCGCAGTCCTCGATGCTGAACTTCCCACGATCGGTTCTTCGTAGTCCCGGTTTGCCATTCACCCTCAGATTCCATCTCAACCATCTCCTTGGACATAAAGGGTTTCCTTTGTCATTTCCATGCAACGCCAATACAAATGGAACGGCAACATGCTCTATTAAGCACCGACTACCCCTTGTTCTTATTGGACTCGGGGCATTCTGTCCTAGCTGTTTGTCTAAGCCCCCATCATATGTGACACTGTGACAGACGTAAGATATCGCTGAGGTGTTTTCCATTTACTCTAGTGGCCCACAAGGCTGTTCTCTCGGGGCTTGGCTGAATTCTGAGAGATATGCCGCTGAGCAGGTAAGTAGGTACGTGGGTAGGTGGAGGCGTGGCCAAGTTGGCTAGCCTTACAGTCTGAGGGCGCATCTAGGGAAGCATTGTGACTATCTGGGCCAGCAGCTATGGTTGCCATCACAATGCGCTGGCAGACGTCTTGCTTGGTGGAAGCCCGCTGAACTACCTACCTATGCCAGGATGGCGCATTTGTAGTATATCGGTTACGCACCCTCAGCTACACGCCAACCTGCCGGGTGGCACAGCCAGGCGAGGCCAACTCATAGAAGGCAGTTGATGCGACGGCTGTAACGGAGGCCTAGACTGCTCTAGCCAATAGATGCTTCTCGAAGGCGGATATAGGTTAGGTGACGCCACAGCACTTGGACACACAAAAAGCAAACACGCCTGCCTGTGAACAGGCAAGGAGCCATTCGGCCTAGCACATCCAATAATATGTGGCAGCGACTGGCCCTAACTACTAAGCTGTTAATCACAAGCTCCTTTTGAGTCGTTCGACTCACTTCCCACTTCCCACCTGACCACCCAGAGACCTCATCAGCCAACACCCTGTACAACCTCTTCTTTGTTCTTATTTTGACAATCTCGCCCAGTCATGGCAACACCCGGCCCCCCAGGCGAATTGCCACTTGTCCGCCGCCGCGTCTATATAATGTCGCCAAGGATGCAAGGTCGCCGCGAAAGATTCCCGTTTCTCTCACAGCCCCATCGTCTCCCATATTATCGAACTCCTGGCCGCAATTCACGAGTCAGAATAACTCCTGGAACGAGTCTTCATAGTACTTGCCACCGTCTCTTCACCTCCCTCTGAAATATCTTCGCCTTGCTCTCTTCTCTAACCCGAGCGTGTCTCTCAAAGTAGCCATGGCCTTCCCCGGCGGCGGCGGCAATCCGTTCTTCGGCAGGGACAGCGGCGGTCCCCCTCCTACTTCCTCTCGGCCCCAGCAGCTATACCCGGCGCCTCCAAACGTATATCCGTACTATGGCTTCCCCTGCCCGGGGCAGCCTTACACTTACATGGGCCCGTACGCGCCCTTCCCTCCTCCCATGCCCGCCGGTGGCCCGGGCATCCCCGTCGGCGGGACTGGAAACCCTCCGATGGTGCCTCAGATGCCGGCGCCTCCCCCAAAGTACGACCCAGATTTCCCGGCCGCCAACATGCGCAACTCGACTGGCGGTAGCGGCTGCGAAACCGGCTACAACTACTTCTTCCCCGGCGAGCACACAAAAATCCTGGTGTGTAAGACCGGGTCCACACCGCCGTGGCAGCTGCCGCCCAACTTTAGTTTCACGTTCCACGCCTGCCATGTGCCCGTAAACACGACCGTGGCGGAGCTGATGAAGGGCTTCGGCGCCTGCAACCCCCTGCCGAGCAAGAATAAGATCACGGAAGTCACCTGCAGCGGCAACGGGCGGTGGTACAAGGGTCTGGAGGTCAAGGGCAGCGACCTGGATCTGCTCAAGAAGTCCATCAAGGATCTGGGCTGGGACAAGACCCGGAGCGGCTGGCGGGGCGAGAAGCCGGTGGTGTACCTTTACGTGCAGAAGGACTGAGGTCTGTGGTTAGATGGATGGATGGAGGACCACGGGGACAAAACACACTCGGAGAGAGAGGGAGAATAGCCGCGCAAAGGGAGCGGCGTGGGTGGGATAGCTATCCGGCCGAGACGAGACTGAGATGGAGAGATTCCATTTGCCGTGCATGGAGGGATTCTTGTTACACGCGGTGGAAATGGCACTTTGCCAAGAGTAAGGTAGCATCAAGGACCGTAGGTAATAACTGCTAAGAAAATGTCCGCCTCTCCTTAGACCACGCGTCCCTTGACCTGCTTGAAGTCCTTGACCCGGATGTCTCGCCAGATGGCGACGGCGGCCCACGCCAGCACCAGGATGGCCGTCGCGGCTATGAGCATGCTCTTCTGCGCGTCTCCGTAGGCCTGGTTGATGGCATTGCGGGTGGGCGAGCCCACGGGGTACGACAGCTGCACAGTGATGTCCTCGTAGATGCTGGTGAGGTTGCCCTGCGATTCCGGCGGCAGGTACTCCGCGAGCTTCTCGGGGAAGACGCCGGTCCAGACGGCCGCGGCCACGGTCGACCCGATGGCGCCGCCGATGCTGGAGAACATGGACTCGATGGCCAGGATGACGGCGAGGTACTGGTGGGAGGTGGCGGCCATCACGGCCATCTGCTCGCAGATGACGAGGGTGCCGCCCGCGAAGGCGATGAAGATCTGGCACATGACGACGTAGCCGATATTGACGTCGGGCTGGCGGAAATGGATCATGAGGCCGACGCCCAGGATCGTCAAGGGCATGCCAAAGTACAGGGCGAGCCACTTGAACCGGCCGGTCCAGCGGATGAGGACACCGACGATGAGGGCGAAGAAGCACGAGCCGATGTTGTAGATGTTGGCCACGTAGCTGGCCTCCGTGATGGTGAGACCGTTGACGACCTGCAGGAAGGACGGGAAGTAGCTGTCCCAGATGTAAAAGCTGACGAACAGCGTGGCGGAAACGACGCATCCACCCACGACGGTCCGGTCCGTGAGCAGCTCAAAGGGAATGAACGTCTTGGGCGCTAGGTACTTTTCGTAGAGGGCAAAGGCGATCAGGAGCAGCCCGCCGAAGATGATCATGCAGATGATCATCGGGGCTCGCCACTGGTCGGTCTGGTACGAGTACAGGCTGAAGGGTAGGAGGAAAAGAGCGAGGCCGCCGGTGACCAGGATGAGGCCGACGAGGTCGAATTCGATAGCGTAGTAGAGCAGGGACTGGGTCCAAGTCCGGTCGCTCTGCCTCGGCAGGATGAGGCCCTCCTTCTTCGCCTTCCGATAGTTCCATACGAAGAGGGCAAACAGCGGCAGGGTAATGGCCGGGGTGATGATGGTGAAAGCGCCGAAGCCCCAGCGGAAGCCGGGCCCGCCGAGGAAGGCGGTGGCTAGGGGCCCGCCAATCCATGTCGTGGCGATGTATGGCGAGTTGATGAAGGCAAACATCAATGCCCGGTTCTTGAGGGCGGAGGTGTCGGCGATGAAGATGGACAGGCTGTAGGACATGCCGTTGTATCTGGGAGCACGATGAAGAGTGAGTTTATGTTAACTTTTTATTCCCCAGGCAGTCGCTCCCCTCCCTCCCCCCTCTTTATTTTTTTTCTTATAATTTCTAACTCGCACGTACCCAACCCAGTAAAATACTTGAGCAGCGGCGTATGTCTCGACGTTATTGCATGCCGCCATCATGAGGAGGCCGAGGACGAGGATAGCGACACATAGGGCGAAGCCTTGCGGCCGGCCCCAAATATCCAGGATCTTGGCCAGGGGCAGTTTGAAGAGCCCACCGATAATGCTGGACATGATGGAGGTGGTCGCCGTAAGGGAGTGCCCCTGGAAGGCGCTCGTAACGTACGGCGTCAGAGAGCCGGACATACCCTGCTGCATGGAGTCGACGAAGTAGATGACCCAGATACTGACGCAATGTTAACGAAGGGAGGACGAAAAAATAACAAACATGGAATATTCGAAGCCGCGAGGCTGCCTCGCTGTCGCCGTAGGAAGAGGGGTCAAGCAGCGTACAGGATATAGGCGGCAACTACGTGCGACCAGGACCAGACCTTGGTGGTGGCCTCGATCTTCTGGACACCCGCCTGTGCCGTAACAGAGATGGCATCGGAGTCGTCGACGTCCAAAGCCGGCTCCTGCTTGCGGACGCCATCCTCGCCATCAGCGTTGAAGGGGCGGTCTTCGACGACCGGCGCCTCTGCCGCCTGGACGACGGCAGCCTTACTGGAAAAGAACCTCATGGCGGACGGAGGTAGATGGCGGTCCGGCGAGGGATGCGTCGGCTGAACCAGAGAATTGGACGGGAGGCCCGACTCGAGGGGAGAAGGAAGACAGAAGGTGTGAAATATTAACGTAGTATCGAGCTATGGGTGGGAAGCGGCCGCGTCTTATTAATAGCTTTCGAGAAGCGCGGCCGCGCGGTCTCGTTCGTCTCTACTCCGTAAGGAGCGGGTAGGTGGTGTTACGCCGCAGCTGCAGGCATCCAGGGCCCGGGTTCCAGCACGAGCACGTTTTTGCAGCTGTCGCCACACACTCGCAGGAGCCAAGCCAACTCCGATCCTTAATTCGACCGATCCCAAGCTCGCCTCTCGCCTCTACAGGGCAGATGGCGACAGAGATCGCTGGAGCAATTGCTCGAGATGGCTATCAAGCCCGACGAGCATGCACTCGGAGGAACTGCTCTAGCCAGTTTCGGTTGGCGGGACGGGGGGTCTAACGGTCGTGAAGCTTTTGGGGGGCTTTTAGCGGGCCCGCTGAGACCGCGTCCTAGAACTGCCTCAAATCCATCCGTGAATGACATGTACCTCCGCAGCAGTGGCCCCAACAGCCTCCAGGGAATAGAGCATCCGGCCCTAACTACATCAACGTCATATCAAGGAGACAACATATGAAATTCGAGCACGATGGCGTCCCTACTCTGTGCAATCTGGTTAGCGCACAATGTCATAAGGGCGGGAACACGTTTTCCCCTCCGGGAGGTATGAGGAGTTGCGGTGTCAACTGAGCGTGCGCGGGCCGGAATTGTTAATGAGGTACAACCCGTATGCCCCGTGCTCTTGGCGACCTACCTGGAAGCGGATAGCTTCTCCGGCCTTGTGGGGTTTCTCGGAGAAGGGCGAGCGCAAAATTTTATCAGATCATCTTATCAGATTAGATTCGGCGGGTTTTTCTGACGGAGCTTACGGCGGAGAACTCGCCTGCCGAGCTCCGAGATCGGGCTCACCCCGGACCCTGCCCGGGTCTGTAGGGAACCATCAAACCACGGCAAACCACCAAACCACGGGACAAAATCGGCTGAGGCCTCATCTGGCGAGCCCCACCCCCCACCAACTGCCCGGAGTCATTACGTATTAGGCCCGGCTCTACCACGTCTCACAGTCTGCATTGAGAGACGCGCTTCTCGCTCATCTTTAGTATCGTCTCTCCTACCTACCTAGTAGGTACTAGGTATGTATGAAGAATGGAGGACCCCTTCCCTCTTGCGAGTACGCGAGGCACCTACATATTGCCCACTTTTGCCTCAGGCTCGCCCTTGCCTCGCAACGCCTGACTCAATGAAACCTGCAGGCACGTTCCATGCTTCGTCGAGATTCGCCTCGTCAGAGGGGCCACGCGCGGTGCGGAATTTGTGCGGAATTTGTGCGGTCATTCATTAACAAAATAGCAGGCACCACCACTCATGCTAGAACTGGTCTTGATCGTGGCTCCTTGATTTCTCTCTTATGTTGCCATAAAAAATACCTGCGTCCTTAGCATAGGTCCTATAGTATAGACCGCTCATTCTAGATAGGAGAGAGGTCTGGGAAGAAAAACCCGTAGAGGAAAGGGTGATGTTGCGCAGGCTTCCTACTTAGCTTCTTAGCTGCGGGGTGGAAGTAGTGATGGAAGTTCCTTTCATTGACGTTAGCGAACAATCGCACCCGGCCTGGCCTTAGGCCCGCAGCAGGCGGGACATAATGACGTTCCCTAATCCTCCGACGAGGCCCGGGTGTGGCAAGTGCGAGCTCCGTTCGGAGGGCCCCTCTGCCATTCTTACGACATACACGTATTGAGATGATTCTTGTGTGTTTCGATGCACTCTGACCTTCCCCGGCAAATCAGGCCCTCCTGTCACGTTAGCCGCTGGACCAAAAGGGGATTTCTCGACATTCAGCCAAGCGTTGCCGACTTATAGGCAGCTCCACGCTTCTTGTCTACAAGGATACTCGAGCTTGAGTTGGTAAGCCTGCCATGTCTAACCGTGCAATAGTTAATATATTCACTTTCGTACCTACGCAGATGATAGAATCGCCTTCTCGCATCCAGTTACCCTCCCAGGCAGACGTGAGGACGTCCCTCTCTCGGCTCCTCCTCGGCACATCGTTCTGCCTTTCGATCTCTTTATATCGCAAGGACGATGGAGGTCACGTGTATAGAAGATCCGAGTGGGGCGCTGCCTAGGTAAGGTACGTAGGTACGGATTTTATTACTCTTGCGCCTGCCCGGCTGCATTAGTTCATTCTTTCTTAATATAGTACGGTCTACGCGTGACGTTTATATCGACTCTCCCTGCGCTCTCATTCTCTAACCGGCGCTAAATCAGCTTCTCTTTCCAGGCATTCCCTACATTCACAATGGCATCCGCAAGCACGATCCCCAATTGCTCGCCGGGCGAGGCCGAGATTCACCTTGTATCTTTTATACGCCCTCGCGCAAGCCTCTCACCTTCGATCAAACGGAAGATCACGCCCTCGAGCGAGGAAAACTCGCCCAAGAGAACTACTATCGCTACCCGACCCGGGCCACTGAGTCCGCAGCAGAACTCTTTCGCGCGAGACTTTTTTTGCCAATCCACTGTATTGGCTCGCTGAGAATTTTCAAGCTCGAGTAGGTAAGTTTGTCACGTCCCACTAACCGCGCAATGATCGCACAATAATCAAGTATTGGAGACACTAACGTTTTGATTTTACAGAGGATAGAATCACCCTCTCAGATTCACCCAACCGGCACAGACATTGCGCTTGTCAAGTTGCGGCACACGGAGAGGTTCCGGAATGTTACCTTTGAAAATTCTGATACCCCCGAACCTCTGGCCCTGAAGAGACTCGTGAAGTCGGAAGAAGTTCCAAAAGGCAGCTTCCTGTATCTCGCCTCGCCGGACACTGGCTGCCTGGAGGGCATCCTCTATCTCGCCGCTAAGCGTCGCATCCCTGAAGATGACCCGCACAGCTCAAACCAGGTCTGGGCAAGCGTGTTGTGGTACTAGATTCAGCCGAGGAGCTTCCGGACAGAATGTGCAGGAGCGCAATATGGACGAAGGATGGCGATGTGGTTAGCTTTTTAGGTACGCCATTACGACCAGTCTCTTTATTTAAAGATTGGGCGACGGGGGTTAGGGCCGACGAGCTCATTCGACGGGGGTATACACTGGTTGACACGACGGAGATGGATTTATAACAGGTTAAAGTACCTTTAGGTTCATGCTTTTCGAATGGATTATAATTAGAGAACTACTCGGCGGACTGTGAGGTTTGGCTAACTGAACTGTGTGAGGCTACCACCTAGCCGCTTCTGCACTATCTTCATTTATCTTAAGGTTAAGGCTCCCCATCACCTCCCACGGCGGCCATTCCGTCCCTGGATAGCTGCAACCGCCACGATCACACCCTTCACGGCCCATATCAAACGGACAGTCAGAGGGCCCCTTAGCGTCAGGACTCGACCCGAGAAGCCTTGCGCTTTGTGTCACAGCTTCTATGGAGGTGATTTTTGCGGATGAGCACGGCTAGGGCCGTGCCGTCGTTTAGCCGGAGGGCGCTCTTCTAAGGATAAATAGCCGTACCCGGGTCGAGTAATATCACTACTACCTTAGGTATTCATATCTATGCCCCTGGGCGCTACTATCGAGGATAATTGTGCGGGGTTCGCGAGGCTCATAGGTAACGAGCTAGGCTAGGCAACCTCACCTTCAACTTCTACCTACCTAGTAGATACTTTCGAGAGCAGCATGGCAGCCTCGGCCAACAGCCCCTGCGCGGCGGCGTTCAGTCCCCTTTCGGCGTCCTCCTTCGTGGACGCCCTCAACCCGGGCTGGAACCTAGGCAACGCGCTGGATGCGACGCCCACGGAAGGCTCGTGGAACAACGCGCCGGTTGTTGCATCGACGTTTGACGACGTTAAGGCGGCGGGCTTCAAGAGCGTGCGCATCCCAGGTAAGTACCCGACCAGTAGAGCAGAACTCCCTCTCACGCCGATTCGTACTGATGGCTTGTAACTGACAGTGACGTACGCGGACCATTTCGTGGAGGGTTCGCCATTGTGGACCATCAACGCGACCTGGCTGCAGCGCGTGTCGGACGTGATCGACATGGCCACCTCCCGGGGGCTCTACGTCGTCACGAACATGCATCACGGTGAGGGGTGATAAGAATTTAGACCAGACGGTGTGGCCACGGTTACATACTAACCATGAGATGGCAGACTCGTGGATGTGGGCGGACGTCACGCAGGAGGACGCCAATCTGACGATGATCCAGGAGAAGTTCTACGCCTCGTGGCTCCAGATCGGCGCCAAGCTGGCGTGCCAGCCCTCCCTCGTGGCCTTCGAGCCCATCAACGAGCCGCCGGCAAAGACAGTCGCAGACGGGGCGCGCATCAACGAGTTCAACGCGCTCTTTCTTCAGGCGCTCGCCCGCTCTGGAGGCTACAATGCCCGGCGCGTGGTGACCCTTGTGGGCGGCGGCGAGGACGCGGCTAAGACGAGCGAGTGGTTCGTCCCGCCGGCCAACACGACCAATCCGTGGGCCATCCAGTTCCACTACTACAGTCCTTGTATGCTGTTGCCCCTCGAGGAGAATAGCGCGTTGTGGCCTCAATGCTAATTACCCATATTATCATTCCTAGACGACTTTGTCTTTAGCGCCTGGTAAGACAAATCTGCGCTCATGATAGGGCAAAGTACCTGTAGGCACCCAGGCGAGCCGGACTGACACCACACGCGTACCAGGGGCAAGACGGTCTGGGGCTCCAATGCCGACAAGGCCGCCCTCTCGAGCGACCTCGACCTGGTCCGCAGCAACTTCAGCCACGTTCCGCTGGTGATCGGCGAGTACGACGCCTCGCCGACTAACTGCGAGACCGCTGCTCGGTGGAGGTACTTTGACCACCTCCTCCGCGCAGCCCGGGCCCGCAACATCGCCACGATGCTGTGGGACAACGGCGCCGACCACCTGGATCGATCTTCCCGCACGTGGCGCGACCCCACCGCCGTAGCTATCATCGATAGCGCGGCTGGCGGGGTATCCAACGCCCTCCCGGACAGCACGACGGACACCTCGGCGAGCAGGCAGGACAGCTCGGCGTATATCTTCCACAGGGTGGGGGAGCCCGTGGCTGACTATGCCCTCCCCTTTATTCTCAATGGAAACACGCTCCGCTCGGTCACGCTCGCAGGAAGCGGAGAGGTGCTGGATCCGTCTAGCGACTATTCGGTGGTCGGGGCGACTCTGACCTTTAGGAGCGTGTTCCTGGCGCGGCACGTCTCGGCGACCGCATCGCCGGGGAGCAAGGCGAACCTGACGCTAGGGTTCTCGGCGGGGGCGCCCTTGACCGTGGAGATCGTGCAGTGGGACCAGCCGGTGCTGGCGTCGACGTCCTCGAAAGCGGTCCCGGGCGCGAGCGCCGATCTAGCTATCCCTATAACGTACAAGGGCCTGCGCAAGGTGGCGGCGGTCAAGATCCAAGAGGTCGACGGCGCGTACCTCGTCGACGACTGGACCCAGAATCTGGGGCCGCTGCAGCAGGGGAGGGGCGTAAGTGGCCTTGGTCTCAACTAGTTTTTTTCGCGCGTTCTCGCTGATGCTAATGCGAGCGTCCAATAGACATACAATAGCCAGTGGAACTTCGACGACGGCCACGTCGTCATTACGGCTGCCGCGATGCAGCAGGTGATTGCGTCGAGCCAGTCGACGACGTTCACTTTCGAGTTCTACCCGCGCGAGGCGAGCAATGCCGCCAACTACACTCTCACGGTCTGATCTCTTGAAATTGGGGTCTTGCATACTTCGTCCGAGGAGTGAAATCAAAGGGTATTTATCATTGATATGGGAAAAAGTGTGGATCAAAGATGGCCAAGGTACAGTAGGGGGAAGCGGAATGATTTTGGCGTAATGTCTAACAGCCTGTAAAATGAGAAAGAGCCGTTGCTCAGAATATCCCGCTGCAAGTCTTTCGAATTGCAACAAATGTTGGTAGGAAACCGATGTTAACGCAGACACCGCTGTTGGAGGAGCATTAGCAGGCTAACAAGGTGGTAGGTAGTGGCGGATTGACTGTTCCCAAAACTGATGTCTGTTTCTGGGCAAAGCATATGTACTTACATACCTACCTAGGTACATACCTAAGGCAGGATGGAAAACATGCTGATAGATATCATGCCAAAAACACCCCCTCCCGCTATGGTACTTCGTGATATGCATCCCCTGTGGCCAAGTACGGTATCTACATGTATTCAGCCTAAGCAAGGTAGCTTGTGCGTTAACCTACCATATAATCAGCCGCGATAGCGGCTTAGCATCGGTAGTGCTACTAGGCATTAAAGTACCCAGGTAGACACTCGGGGGGCTGCTTCTCTAAGGAGACGAAAAAGGCTGTCGCGAGCTCCAGCCCTCTACTATGAAGCCGTCGCGTGTGTTTTCCCTTCTGGCGGCCTCCCAGCCGGCCACGGCGTCTATGGTCGTCCTGGCCATCAACGCCTCCCAGGTCTTCCAGACCGTCGACGGCTTCGGCTTCTGCGAGGCTTTCCAGCGCGCCGCTGCCATTTACACCCTGCCCGAGCCGTGGCGCACGCAGGTGCTTGACCTGCTTTTCCACCCTACCCGTGGCGCCGGCTTCTCCCTCCTCCGCGTCGGCCTGGGCTCCTCGCCCGACTCGCGCCTCGACCACATGAACAGCATCGAGCCGGACCCCCCGGCGGCGGGTAATAATAAGGGGGCGCCGCAGTACAGGTGGGACCGCAACGATAGCGGGCAGGTGTGGCTGGCGCGGAGGGCGGTGGAGGCATACGGCGTAGCCACGGTCTACGCCGACGCCTGGAGCGCGCCGGGCTTCATGAAGACCAACAGCCGCGACGACCAGGGTGGTTGGCTGTGCGGCGTCCGGGGGCAGTCCTGCGCGTCCGGGAGCTGGATCCAGGCGTATGCGGACTACCTGGTGCAGTACGTGCAGTTCTACCTTGGAGAAGGGGTGCCGGTGCGGTATCTCGGCTTTCTCAACGAGCCCAACTTGAAGTGCGTACGCCCCTTTCTTTCCCTTCGTGAAGCATCCTCCGTCTTCGAGGCCAGTGCTGACTGCGTCCCCCCCAGCAAGTCGTATGCGACGATGCAGTCGGACGGCTACCAGGCTGCCGAGGTGATCGTGCCCCTCCACGCGGCCTTGGCGGCAGCCAACCTGTCCTCGGCGGTGAGCATCGCCTGCTGCGACGGGCAGGGTTGGTCCATGCAGCGAACGCTCACGACCGAGGTCCAGGACGCCGGCGCCGAGGGTAGCCTCGGGCTTGTGACAACGCACGCCTACAAGGGCGACCCGGCGGCGCCCGACCGGCCCCTGGACACGCGCCTCAAGGTCTGGGTGACGGAGAACGCGCCGCTGATGCAGAAGCTCGGCATGACGGGAACGTGGTACGGCTCCGGCGCCGAGAACGAGGGCCTCTCCTGGGCCAACAACCTGCACGCCGCCTTCACGACTGGCAACGTCAGCGCGTACATCTACTGGATCGGCGCCGGGCCCTGGCACCAGGAGGCCCCCCTGATCTATATCCCGAACCGCAACCGCACCGCCGCTACGAACGGCACCGTCGCCGACTCTCCCGGGTCGCCCGGTGCGCCCCCCCTGTTCTACCTATCAGCTAACTACTGGGCTTCGGCCCAATGGAGCCGGTTCATCCGGCCGGGGGCTGTCAGGCTGGGCCTCGCCGTTTCGGGGGACTCCCCTCCTTCGGCCGTACAGGCGAGTGCGTATCGGAACGAGGACGGGAGCGTCATCGTCCAAGCCCTCAACAACGGCGACAGCGATGTGGATGTCACGCTGGGATTGGGCGTGCAGCCTTCGCAGCAGGGGGGACAGGTCGACAGCTGGCTGACGGACAACAGCCACAACATGACCCTGCTCGGCACGGCGGCTCTAGATGGGGACGGGAGCACACAGAGTGAGCTTCAGCTGGCGAGGAGGTCCTTAACCACCTTTGTAATAAGATGAAGATAGGTAGTACTGCATATGATATAGTATTGCCGATGTCCTCCCCCCTTTTCCCTTCCTATAGTACATCATCCCCTACAGCCTAGGAATGTCCCTGCCGTCTGGGCATGTCCCCTACGGCCTGCAGACATTCAGCTTGGCCACGGTAGGGTCGTGGTCGGAGGACTGGTCGTCGTAGGAGACCCAGGTGTTGACGTGGATGTGCTCCTCCGCGGGCGATCTCTTGGCGATGGACGGGCTGATGAACAGGTGGTCGAGCTCCTCCATGTCGTTGCCGAAGGTGTACGTGTACCGTTCCGTCTCGGGGATGCCCGCGGCCACGTCGAGGTCGGTCATGCCCGACACCGCCTTGAAGGTATATATGGGCTGCACGACCGAGAACTCGTTGCAGTCGCCGCCGAAGACCACGGCAGCGTCGCCGTCTAGGCGCAGGATATCGGCAATGAAGGAGCCGGTGATGTTGGCTTGCTGGATGCGCTTCTCCACCGGCGCGTTGACGGGCGGCCGCGCGTCGCCCTGCAGGCTGGAGCTGCCGCCCTTGGACTCCCAGTGCACGTTGACGGTGAAGAAGGGGTGCCCGCCGGAGACGGTCTCCCACGCGGCCGCTAGCGGCTTGCGGCTGTCCTCCCACGCCGGGTTGGCCGGGTCGATGCGGCCCGGGTTGAACTTGAGCGTCGGCTTGCCGCCAGGCCCGGCCACCACCTCGTTGGGCTGGGTAGCGTTGCCGGGCGTGCCCGCCTGCAGCCGCACCACCTCGGGGCGGTACAGGTACGCCTGGCGGATGTTGCCGCCGGGCTCGCCGCCGTCGGCGTCGTCGACGGGGTTGACGTCGACGAAGGAGTAGTTGACGCCGCTGAGGCCCTGGATGGCCGTCGTCAGGGCCGACAGGGTCAGCGCGGCGTCGACCACGCCGTCGTCGGTGCTGCCGTCGTTGTCCTGCACCTCCTGGAGGAACACGATGTCGGGCGTCTTCATGTACGTGGCGATGTGCGTGGCGATGGCGGCCACGTGGGCCGTGTCGGTCGGCGCGAAGTTGTCGATGTTGTAGTCGCCCACGGTGAGCCCGCTGCAGTCGCCGCTGCTCTGGAGGGACGTCGGCGGCGGCAGGGCCGGGCTGGCCGACGACACGTAGGTGATGGGGTTCAGCGGCAGCAGGTAGTAGAAGCCGAACTCGTAGTGGATGATGCCCGTGATGTCCTCGAACGTGTCGCCGATCTTGTACGTCGTCAGCGGCTTCTTGCCGGTCAGGGGCGCGCCCACGATGATAGCCTCGGGGTTGGCATCTGTTCGGGACTTAGTCAGCACGGTTCGCAGTCACATGTCGCCCGTAACTTCGCCGCGTGGTTAGGTATGGACGCACCCTTGCTCGTGATGGTGAGCCCGCCGCGGTCGTTCTTGCCCGTGGTCGGCCAGTCGCCCACCATCCAGGTCTCGCCGTAGCTGTTAGGCTTGGCGATGGCCACGGGGCTGCGCACGGTCACCAGCTCGTGGGTCAGGCTCTGCCAGAAGTCCATGCCGTACCGGTCCGGCTGCAGCACCGGGTTGACCACCGAGACCTGGCTCTGGTTGTTGGGCACCGCGAAGATATCGCCGCCGTCCAGGCTGCTGAACTGCTCCGTGGGCGGATTCGACGTGTCCACGCCGATCACCAGCGGCTTGGGCGCTGCCCCGCCCCGGACCCAGGCCAGCACGGTGGGCGAGTCCAGCTCGGTCTCGAACAGGTAGTCCGACTCGGACCGGTAGCTGGACACCTTGCCCGACAGCGTGAGCACGTCGCCGGGCACGATGGACGCGTTCTTGCCCAGCGACGAGCTATACACGTACAGCCCGTTGGAGTAGCGCCGGTCGCAGGCCCGCCGCAGGTCGCGGATGTACAGCCCGCTGGACGACTTGCCCGTGACCACGCCGGTCACGTTGGCCACCGTCTGGCCCGCGTACGGCGACAGGTAGCGGATGCCGTTGATGGCCGCGATGCTCAGCGCCGACGCGGTCTCGGCGCCGATCAGCGCCAGCCCCGCGCAGAGGCCGAGCGGCGACGGCGACAGTCTCATCGCGGAGGGGGAGGAAGAGGCAGGAGGGGCAGGAAGGCCGGTCGAAGGTGCTCAGTCGTGGTGCTAGGCGTAGTCCCGCTCGTAGTGCCGTCTGGAGTGCCGTCTGGAGTGCCGCTCGGAGTGCCCCCTCCAGACGCCCCCTCGAGGGAGCACGCGTCGGGCATATTTATCGTTTCCCCCGCCCGTCATGACACCCATCTTCGTCTCGTCCCTTTTCGTCGACGCCCTCTTCGCTGGCGCCCCTGGCCGTATTCGAGCGATTCCAGCCCTCGTGTCCAGCAGGCGCCGTCGTCGGCGCCCTCCTCTCGAGCCCATCTCTGGAGGCCCATTGGCTGGTCCGCAGAATTGCGCCCTCGTCTTTCCCCGTCTTCAGCTCGCTGCAATGAGCCGGCCAGGCCGCTGAAAGGGCGGGACAGGCCAGGCGGGGCGGGACGGACTCCCCTGTGCCCCGCTCTCTCCCCCTGAACCTTGGAAGGCGCCACTTTTCCAGGCCACCTTTCGATTGCGCCCGGGGTCCGCTGATTCGCCACACTATCGGCGGGGGCGGGCACTGACCGTTTTTTCTTCCTTTTTCCATCTGTTTTCGATCCGGGCCATCCTCCTTCGAGCAAGCACGTGCAGCCCAGCTGGCTCTGTTTCGTTCTTGTCGCGCTGCTTAGCCCTCGTGCCGCCCTTGCGGCCTCCTGCTAAGCGTCCTGGAAGAGGACGCCGGCCCGGGAAAGCCTCGTAGGGACTTTCCTCTTGTGGGCTACTGCCGGCGCCCCCCTCTCTGGAGTATGGAGGCCCGGAGCACGGAATATGCGGACTATGCACCCATTCGCTAGTGTACGGAGGAGACTAAGAAGCAGACTAAGAAGCAGACCAAGAAGCAGACTAAGAAGCAGACCAAGAAGCAGACCAAGAAGCAGACCAAGAAGCAGACCAAGAAGCAGCAGCTCCTTACCTGGGCAGGGACTCGGCTTGTCTGGTTTCGGTCACCGGCGGACGACGCCATCTCTATTGCATCTCTACTTACCTGTTTTCCTTACCTCGGGACGTTATGTCATCCAACTTCCGGTACTCACCTGCGTTCTTCATATGCTTCCGCTCCTACCATCGACGTTCTGCGACCACGTGGGGTCGATGAAGGGCAGTTGCCAAGCCACTAGGAGGTAGGCAAGAATATCTACGCCCTGTCTAGACTCCGGGCCATCCATGTTTTCGCCCGAGACAAGCAAGAAACCTGAGCCTCCTCTCGAAAGAGCGAGGAGCTGCCTCTAGCAACTTCCGAATCGCACGAACACGTGGGCCACCGCCACCGCCACCGTCCCTGCAATTTGGTGATTTTCCAGGTGCTAGAGGTACCTATTCAACACCTACCTGGGTACGGAGTGGTCGATTACCTGTAAGCATTGCATATTTGTGGGGATCTACGCTGGGTAGAAGCTGAGCCGTAGAATTGGTAGGCGGGTATCGGGTGAGTTCTTACAGGTACAAAGATATGCAACAGAACGAAGTACTGGATGACAGAGATATGCAACAGAACGAAGCACTGGATGACAGACTTAGACAAGCAATAGAAAAGCATGACACCCGAAACGCCACCTCGCACCCTC
The DNA here is from genome assembly GCA_022813145.1 of Barbatosphaeria neglecta. Classification (NCBI taxonomy): domain Eukaryota; kingdom Fungi; phylum Ascomycota; class Sordariomycetes; order Barbatosphaeriales; family Barbatosphaeriaceae; genus Barbatosphaeria; species Barbatosphaeria neglecta. Next base: position 400,315 of record JAKLNC010000001.1, on the reverse strand, counting down.
AGCGAAGCCCCGGCTCTGCTTGTCGACATGCGGCCTATCCGATTTCTCTTCCCACCCCGGCGGCGACGCCGCCGGGCTCATGACAGGCTATCGTATTCCGGCGGCTTGTCGTCCCCTTCGCTGGCCCGCTGCTGAGCCGCCCCCGCCGGGTTACTGGACTCGCTGCGGGCGGTGTTCGCTGGCCCGCTGTCCCCCCGAGCGCCGTGGGTTCGCAGAAGCTGCATGATGTCCTGCCGGTTGCTGGCCCTGGCGAGACCGACGGGTGTGACCGTCCCCTCCTGGTTGGCGTTGGCGCCGTGGCGGAGGAGCAGCTCCACCAAGGTGGCGTTGTTTCTCTGCATGGCTTCGAGCAAGGGCGTCTTCTTCGTCCTGTCGGCCGCGTTGGAATTCGCTCCGTGCTTCAGCAGCAGCGCCGCGAGATCCCACTCCTCGTGCTTGATGGCATGTAGAAGCGCCGTCTCCCCCGTGGAAGAGGAGACCGACTGGTTGGGATTGGCACCACGCTCCAAGAACATCTTCGCCGCCTGGACGTTCCCTTTTTTCACGACGCTCATGAACACCGCCTGGCCGGTGATGTCTCGACTGTTCGGATCCGCACCGCGTTCGAGAAGGAGCTTGGCCAACTCCATATTGCCGCTCTCGATCGCGTGCACGAGCATCGGCTGGCCGTTTATGTCTCGAGCGTTGGGGTCGGCGCCACGGCCGAGCAGGTACCGGACAAGGTCCATCTGGCTGGCCTGGATGACGCTCACGAGGGCCGACCGGCCGTTGATGTCGCGGCTGTTGACGTCGGCCCCGCGCTCGGCCAGGAGCTTGACCAGAGGCAGGTTGCGCGCGTTGATGGCCAAGATGAAGGCGGTCCGCCCGCTGAAATCCCTGCTGTTGACGTCCGCACCGCGCTCGAGCAAGAGATCCACCATCTCCACTTCCGCGTTGAGCACCGCGTCGACAAAGAACGGCTTTCCCGTCGGGCTCTTGTCGTTGGGGTTGGCGCCGTAGCGGAGGAGGAGACGGACGAGGTCGAGGTCTCCCGTTTTCGTCGCCCGGTACAGCGGCGGCGTGCCCTTGCCGTCTCTCACCTCGATCCCCGCGCCACTCTTGATGAGGAATTTGACCGTATCGGGGAGGAGAGAGTCTATGGCGCAAATGAGGGCCGTGTTGCCCTTCTCGTCTCTCCCGTTGATATTGGCGCCCTGATCTAGCAGGCCCTTGATCTGGCCGTGATCGCCTCGCATCGCGGCCTGGCAGAGCGGCACGACGAAGGGCTCCGGGCGGGGGCGCATGGCGGCGGTCATCGCATGGAAGGATTGAGTAAGCCCCGATAAGAAGCCCGAGCCCGAGCCCCTGCTGCTCCGGCCGCCGGACGGATCAGGCCCTGCGGACGGCCCTGGCCTGTCCTGTGCAGGCGGAGGTCCTGGATAGGCCGGGGGCTCTTTCGAGCTGCTGGGGCCGGCACTGCCACCGCCGGCACTGCCACCGCCGGCACTGCCGCCGCCGTCACCACGGGGCCTAAGGATATCACGATGTTGCGTGATTCTGGATGCTCTCGAAGCGACTTCCTGCGCGAGTTGCCCTGCCCCGTGGGCTCCCCGGGCCACAAGGGCGGCGTCCTGGGCTTCTGTGGAGGGTCTAGGACAATGTCAGTCTCACCCTGAAGTCCCTCTACCACCAATACGGGGCACACCTACTTGTGAAGCGCCAGCAGGTAGGCGTCAAACAGCTTGGCTAGATCGTCGAGATATGCCTCGTAGTCAGACACGACAACGCGGTCGACCTCCAGGTGCGGGTCGCCCGAAGGGAGCCGTTGCAGCTGCTTGGCCACGACAGCCAAAGTACTTTCAGCCTGCACCAAGAGCCGAGGAGCTTCCGACTGCCAGGTTCTAGATATCACGTCGCACTTCGGGAGTGACTCCTGCAGTTTGCCGGCGGCGCTGCTTATTCGGGTCATCGAGGCGCTTATTGCTCGGAGCAGCGGTCGCACATCGTCATGGGGCGCGTCTGACCTGATGAGCTCATCTACGCCGGCAGCGGACGAGAGGGCCCGGTTCGATATGGAGAGGCAGGTCGAAACCACTGGCGCGACGGAGAAGGCCATGCTGCGGGCGGGATGGCGGTGGTGTTGGAGGCGATGCTCACCTGGCTACGGGCAAGGTGCTAGCTGCACTTAGGGAAGCAATCCGTACGACCGTTCGCAATGATGCTGTGATGGCACAATGGCATAGCACAAAGGCTTCCCACCTTTGGGTACCTAGGTACTTTAATACTTCGACACCTCTGGGATCATGAAATTGCAGCCTAGCGAGTCGGTGGCCGTCCGTTAGGCTGTCGTCGTCAAATGTGGCTCAGCCAAGCAGTCGTCCACGCGGGGTCGCATTTCGGCCACTCAGGCCATGCAGTCGTCCAGCCGAAGCCGCCGATTACGCGTTCTTCGTCCGATAAGGGGTTAACCTTCGGGTGCCCGCGACAAGGTGCTTCCTTCGTGCGTTTCCCCAATTCGCATCCCTTTCGCATTCCTTCGGGCCGGCCAATCGCAATCCGGGCATCGTCCCAAGGTCGACGCGGCCATGGTGAGCGACCCAGCGCCAGCTCGCCTTTGTGGATGTGCACGACGAGCCCGGCGGATATCGTCCTAGCTCCCTCCCCTTCGGATCCATCCGACAGACGCATGTGGCCGGGTGCCCCCCCGTTTCTGTAGTCGAACCTCGAAGACACGCAGCAGCTTGCGCAAACATCGATCAAACTTCTGGCGCAAGGTGGGATGGATCTCAGCTTCAAGGTAAAGAGTAGGGGAGGCGGGGATATGCCTGCCCCAGCGTCCACTGAGCCGGTCTGTAGGGTCGACGTCAGCTGGCTGAGGATCCCACTTTGCTGAGGAAATTACAGACGAACCCCACGTGGACAGGGGTGGCAGCTTGCGTCTGTGGCGGAACCAGAGCAGGTTTGCGGCGCCTTTTGCCCACCACACCACTCACTACAGCGCTTTACGGAGATGCGTTAGGCCCTTCGGCGCTGTGACCAAAGCAATATAGCGAGCGAAACACCCATGACCGCATCCACTGCGTCACACACGCGCCCTAAATGCCAAGCTAGGCCCAGCCGTCGACGTCATGACAGCTTCCAGCCCCAGGAGCTTGTGCGTTGGAGGCAAGCAACTTGACTTCATCATGCCGGACCGTAGTGTAGATGCTCAATGCTTGTACGCAGTATCAACACACGCACATAGATATTTCATGTACTCACCAAGCACTGCAGCCAGCGCCACCGAGGTACATATTGAGAACGAATCGCACGCACGCGAGGCAACAACCACAACCGCCTGCAGTGCTATCGATATGTGGTGTCGACCCAGCAGCCAGTGAACAACAGCTGTGTCTGCGTACTTGTGACCTACCTACACTGCCACCATGTCCTTCCCGGAGACGTCGAAATCTTCCAACGTCGTCACTGGCGACAGCGGACCGGGCACCGGGCTGAAGGATCTGCTCCCCGTGCCGGCAGATACGCAACCCGTCACCGACCCGGGCCGCAAAGAGACATCCAATTCGCTGGCCCAGCCAGCAACACTGTCACATGCCTTGGCGACGGATGACCATGCGGAGAAGGGCCTTGCCCAGCGGGGGCACGATCAGGCTGAGGTCCTGGATCTGGGCTGGAACGAGAAGAAGCAGGACATAGCTCAGCCTCTGGTCGGGGGCCTGAGCAACGACGAGCTCTGGCTGCTCGTGAGGCGATTCAACAAGGCAGGCGATACCGGAGACACGCAGAGCCATAGGAAAGTCTGCTAATGAGACAGGGGAACAGCAAATGTACCATGTGAAGGCCATGACATCCACCGTCCCCGGGAATTTGGACCTCAACATCGCCGATGACGACGAGTTCTCGCCCGACAAGTTGCGGGCCACGCTGGAGCGGCTGTATACCACCGTCATCGTGGGCATCCTAGCGGCGGTGAAGCACATCGCCCGTCTTCGGTCGTGGCGGGAAACGAGGCGGACTGCATGCTTCTGCGCGGTAAGAACCCGGAGCTCGAGCTCCCGAACGGAACCCGGCGTCCAGCCGAACCTAGCCTGGAAGTATCAAGCCGGCCAGTCACATCATTGGATAGACGGCAGACAGGCAGAAATTCTCAACCGCGAGGCGTCTTGCTTGATAGACGTCGGCTTGATACTGCCAGGTTAGGTTCGACTCAACGCCGAATCCTCTGTGTCATCGCAGCAGCCTGGCCCAGCGGACCACCCGCTGACTTGGTAGTGATACAGGCCTACTCTGTCGCCTGGCTCTTCGACTTCATCGTTCCCCTCCTCGCCGCGACAGTGATCGCGCTCATCGCCTACCCGCCGTCCCGCGAGATCTTGTTCCCGCCGGCCCCTATTGCCCTGGTCGACAGCAAATCGGGCGGCGTCCAGAAGCCCAAGGCGGGCGTGCTCGGAAGCCACGACAGCGCGACCGGCGCCCCGGAGAACCACAAGGGTGAGGCGGTCGAGCAGGAAGCGAGCAATTTCGTCAACAGTATTGCCTCCGTAGCCGTGAGCAGTGCCGCGGGGAAGCATCCGCAGGGCGACTTGGACGCGGATGACGAAACAGCCGAGGACACGGCCCCGGACCCGACGGCGGTTGCCGTAGGTGTGGCCGATGCGAAGGACATGGCAGCCGGTGCGAAGCCGCATGCCGAGCACGACAAGACAAAGGTGCCCATGGAGACGGCGATGTGGACGAAGATGCGGCCCATCATGCATGCCATCGGGGGGGTCGCCGACGCCTGGGAACGTTTTGGAAAGCAAGTGAACGCCCTTAGGGGGGGGAGGAGATCAAGGGGGATCGAACGAAATAAAGGAGAGCTCGTGCTGACCAGTCAACAGTGCCATGTCCCCAACGCCCCCCTTTCCGCAGGAGACCTACCGACTTCGGCTGGCCGCTTTGGTAATACCCCTCCTCGGAATCTCGCTCTTCGTCACCTCGTACATGTTCGTGAAGGCGATGATGTTCGGCATCGGCTTCGGCTTCTTCGGCGACCCCATCATCTCGCCCGGCCTTGATTGGCTCAACCGCACCTTGCCGAACTGGCAGAAGATGCTCGAGCTGAGAAAGTAAGCTCACCCCTCTGTCTCTGTCCCTCTCTGTCCCTCTCTGTCCCTCTCTGTCCCTCTATCCCTCTCTGTCCCCCTCGGCCGCCCGCCCGCGCCGACCAGGGGGGCGCCCCCCCCGGGCGGGGGGGGGGGGGGGGGGAGGGCGGGGGGGGGGGGGGGGGCCGGGGGG
>JAKLNC010000001.1:307765-395049 GCA_022813145.1 Barbatosphaeria neglecta | reverse complement strand
CCCCCCGTCTCGGGTCCCCCCTGGCCCCCTCTGTCCCCCCCCGCCCCCCCCCCCCGCGCCGGCCCCCCCCCCCCCCCCCCCCCTCCCACCCTCCCCCCCCCCCCCCCCTCTCTTGTATCTGCCCATGCCATGCAGTAAAGCTGATTTCGAGCAGTACCATCCTCAAAGGCGTGCCAACGAACGCACAGCTCACTCTCACCCTCCTGCGTATCGGCGAGGCCAACAATGCACCTCTGCCGCCGCCGCCGCGCATCGGTGAAGCTCCGCCGGATGAGCCCGCCACGATCACCGATGAGCATCTGCGAGCGACGGGCGCGGAGCCACCCCTCAATGCCACGGAGGCGGAGCTCGACGACGCCATCAATCACGACCCGCGCACGGCGCACGAGACCGGCGGCGCTGATATCGACGCTGCCAAGAATGCCAAGCACGGAAAGAAGGGCAGCCGAATCCTCGGCTTCTTCAAGGGAATGACCAAAGGCGGCGTCGAGACGGCCATCGGCACCGACACGATGCGCGCTAAACTGGGGTCGCACCGCGCTAAGGACCGCCTCGGCGTGGTGCCCCGTCCCGGCGCCGATATGACGTCCGGACCCGTGGAGTTCCAGGCCCGGTTCCAGGGCCAGAAGGGCCACGTCTATATCACCACCAAGGCGACGGTCCCGGCCCTGGCCTTCAGCACCGACTCGACCATCGAGAAGATCGGGTCGCAGGAGAGAGAGGACCTCCACCCGGTCTGGTGCATCGCCGTGGCGGACATTGCCGAGCTGAAGAAATTCGGCGGCTACGGCTGGAAGGCGAAGTTGGTCGTCGGATGGTCGCTGGGGCGCGAGGTGACGGATGGCCTGGAGATCAAGCTGGAAGACGGTCGGTCATTCAGGATCACGGCGTGCCCGCTGAGAGACGAGCTCTTTAACCGCCTGATTGCCATGGGCGGCCAGAAGTGGGAGGCCTGGTAGGCATTCGGGGCGCCTGTTATCAACCGAAGCGAGGAGTCGGAGCGAGCCAAGACTTGGCAAGTACATCATAGACGTTCCTATCTCCAAAGCAACAAGTAATGTTGTATGTAGAAAAGTCGATCCTGAATTTGGAGCTACACCTCCTCGTAATCCTATCGCCGGAAAGGCGCAAACGTAACCGAATCGAGCAACGTGCTCCGGGAAAGTCGAAACGGAGGCGCCATCGACGTACCGGCATCGACGCGCCGGCATCGACACGCCGGCATCGACACGCCGGCATCGACACCGGCCTAGCTCCCGGGGCGCCTCTCTACCGAGACGCATTTCGTGCTTGACAGGCTCGAACTCTCAGTCACAGCTGAACCCTGAACCCAAAGCGAAGGCGAAAAAAAAGCGGGCGGGCCACCCCGTGGGGGCAATGTTATCCCGACACACGCCATTCCCGACTCGCTGCCTGCCGCCCGCTGGCTTTACCGGCATTCAGCGCAGGTGGCCTTGGCCCCTTTCGGTAAAGACGCTCGTGGCAGGGACGGCCTGAACAGGGGTTACCACATATCTGAGCAGACGTTTTATGCAAACTCCGAGCACGCGTCCAGGCGGCGATTGATTTTGACGGTGCAGCAGACCCGGTGTGCATTTTGCTCTACCCCACACGGCGGCAACGATGAGACGAAGAGGAAGGGAGGGGGGAGGGGAAGGGGGCCGGGGGTGGCGGAGGAGCATGGCTCGTCTCTTAAAGAGCCTCCCGCCTGGAGATTGCTCTCGGGGCAAGCCCTGGCCAACAATGTGCCTGAATCCGACACCGTTTTGGACAAGACCTTAGTATCATCGATCCAGCCGGCCGCTACGAAAAGGAGGTGGTGAGTCCGCAGTCCAGTCAACCCTGCCTGTATCCAGCCCAGCCGTTCTCCGGACACGCCCGACCACACAGCCCTCCCCCTTTCCCCAGGTTTTCCAGATCACCCCAAGATGCCGCTGCCGAAGGGTGTGTACCGCGCCGACCAGGTCGGCTCCTTCCTGCGGGCCAAAGAGGTGCTGGCGTCGCGCGAGGAGGCGGCCGATGGCAAGATCACCCCCGCGCAGCTCCGGGAGGTGGAGAACAAGCACATCGCCACCGTGGTCAAGAGCCAGATCGACAGTGGCCTCCGGGCCGTGACCGACGGCGAGTTCCGCCGGGCCTGGTTCCACGTCGACTTCCTGCAGCACATCGATGGCGTCCGCTACGAGGGCAATATGGGTTCGACCAACATCAGCAAGCACGGCGTGACCCCGCCGCGCCTGGTCGTCGTCGGCAAGCTGGGCCACTCGCGCCCCATCCAGGTCGCCGACTTCCAGTTCCTGCAGGAGCAGATCGCCGCCTCCGGCGTGCCCGCCGGTACCGTCAACGCCAAGGTGTGCATCCCCAGCCCGACCATGGTCCACTTCCGTGGTGGCCGCGAGGCCATCGACGCCACCGCCTACCCGGATCTGGAGCCCTTCTTCGAGGACCTCGTCCGCGTGTACCAGCAGGAGCTCGACGATCTGTACGAGGCCGGCTGCCGCTTCGTCCAGTTCGACGACACCAACCTCGCCTACCTCTGCGACGAGGGTATGAGGAAGGCGGCCGAGGAGCGGCACGGCGACGCCTCGTCGCTGCTGCAGCAGTACGTCTCGCTCATCAACGCCGCCATCTCCAAGCGGCCCAAGGACCTGACCATCGGCATCCACCTCTGCCGCGGCAACTACCGCTCCCAGTGGTTCGCCCAGGGCGGCTACGAGCCCGTCGCCGAGGCTCTCTTCAAGAGCCTCAACGTCGACGTCTACTTCCTGGAGTACGACGACGCCCGGTCCGGCGATTTCTCTCCGCTCCGCCACCTGCCCGAGCATAAGGTCGTCGTCCTCGGCGTCATGTCCAGCAAGAAGGCCGAGCTGGACGACAAGGCCGACATCATCCGCCGCCTCCACGAGGCCGCCAAGTTCTGCCCCCGCGGCCTAGACCAGCTCTGCCTGTCCCACCAGTGCGGCTTCAGCTCCACCGTCGAGGGCAACGACCTCACCCTCGACGAGCAGTGGGCTAAGGTCCGCCTCGAGGTGGAGATCGCCAAGGAGGTCTGGGGCGAGGACCTGTCTCAGTAGATGTCACGGGAATTCCCTCTTTTCTCTCCTCTTCTCTCCCCTTTTGTCATTTCTGTCGTCGTTTTTCGGTGATGTTTCGGAGTTGGGCCTTAAGGCATGCATGGTTACAAGGGAGCATAGCGCCGCGTTCAACCCGGGTCGCATATCGGTGAAATACAGGTTAGGTCAGGAAGGGCAGGCAAGAGGTTCAAAAGTTTTCAACACTTGTGGTTCGTGCCAGCCAGGCAAATAGACATGGAGATCATATCTAGCGCACTCAACAATGCTGCTCATGATTCACCCTTGGGCTTCCCAACGCAGAGCGCCTCTTGTAGATGAGTCCCTTACTCCTTTTCGCGTATGTTCTGCGACTGATGATTGTTGCGGATGTAATAACGACGGTGCCTGGGCCAGGCTGGCGGCGTGATGAAGACGGTGGCTGCGACGTCTCCGACTATCGCGGGTGACGCCAATAGGGGAGGCTAGTACCACTGGCCAGCAGGGCAGTGAACCAGCCCCCTTCCCAATTGTAGCGTCCCGTCGCCAGGTATCCGTCATGCCGTAATAGCCACTTGGCGACAAGCTTAACCCAAGCCTCGAGGACGGCATGCCGCCCAGTATCAGCGCGGGATCCGCGAAATAACCGTGCCATTTGACATTCCATCTACTGGAAGATGGGACGCCGTCGTGGACTGTCAGAAAGCCCCGAGAGGAAATATTATGCGGCGGTGGCGCTTATTCATTTCTTGGGTTGCGGCGTTCGCGTGGTGGGAGGAGGGGGGTTGGTGGGAGTGCCTCGGATCTGGTTTCGAAGCTCCTCAATGAAGTAGTTGAGGAACCTGCGCTTATCTATAGCTGGGTCTTCTGCAGGAGCGAAAGCTCTATATTAGCAGCTACTCCGCCGTAAATAGAGGCGAAGAAGAAGTTCAGCCATGACCATACGAGTGGCTTCTCCCTGTCTCAATGGCTCGCTGGGATCGCGGCCATGGCGGAAGTCTTCGACCTGCCGGTGGATACGCCGGACATAGTGATGGAAGCGGGGACTGGAAAGGATCTGCCGTCACTCAGAATGAATATGGATGTCGCTGTCTGCTTGCCCGGGGGGTGGCTCGAAGTCAAAACTCACCCGCTGAACAATGGCGTCCTGGAGCAGAGACATGGTTGTCAGCAGCCAGAGGTATTAAGAGGCGCAGCGGTTACAAAAGCACCAGAGCGCAGGGAATACATACCTCCATTATCAGGAACGCCCGCACGAGAATCCCCCACGGCGCCATTGCTGAGTGAGGGTGCGATGGGAAAAGTAGACCAAGTATATTGCTCCTATTGATGATTCGGGGGCTTCGGCGAGGTTTGGCTTGGAGGCGTGGAGGCTTCGGCATCGGGCGCTGCCTCCGACGAGAGGTTTATGCGGGGTACATCTATGTCACGTGATACAATCACTCGGGGGTCGATTCGTAAGCCTTGACTTCTTTCTCAATATCGGCGGTCCCATAACTGGATCGAAAGAAAACACGTTCTACCTAGCGAAATTCACGGCTCTTTCCCCAGGTGCGCTGTCAGTCGCGTAAAAGCCTCTAATTCGTTAGGGAAGGCTAGATTGCATCTAAAAGGGTACTAGTACTGCCTGCTAACCTGGCATGTGTCTCGAGTACCTTATAGAAGTTGGCTGCCCGCTGTTAGCCTCTCCCTATGATCGACCCACTGATGCAGGTAGGCGGTATCTGTAGGAATGAAAGCATCCATCCACTTCCTTTAGACGCTTGAATACTTTATGGGGGTAAAAACGCTGAGTTTGGTTCAAGTGCTTAGTAGCCCGGTGATAGCTCAGTACCCAGTCTAGAAACACCTGAGCCCGGTTTGAGCAAACGGCAGAGCCAGGCGCTCTCGCTCGTTTCTGCATAAGTTCCCTGAGTAAACAATTAACTTTTGCTTTCTTCTGATATAAATAATTGCCGTCGTATTACTCGCCTTTCCCTTTCTAGCAGTCGAATCTGGGTAGCTGCTCATCGGGAGGGCGAAACAGCCGGTTCGGGTATTCGCAGACGGCTCGAAAGTGGTGGCACGCGGTACAGATCTCGACAGCCGCGGTGCATTTTGGTCGTCTAAGAGGCTCAACCGCCGAAAGCCCCGTAAGTAGGTGGGAAAACTGGGTTCGAAGCCATCGCTATGCCTGGATCCTCCCCTGTCCTCGACAGTCGCGAGCTTCGCTGCTCTCCGAGCTCCGGAGTACAGCCTAATAAGGATGCGGCCCCGGTGGCCCACAGGATTAGGGGACGGCTCGACTCTTGACGTGCCGGTTTCCATAGACTCGCAGAGGCGACGCGAAGGAACAACGATCAAACCTCCCATAAAGCTGGCTACACGGTTTCAACAGCGCGTGCCTGGGCTCTCGATCCTCGCGATTTCCCAGGAGACCAACGGCCACATCCACATCTGCAGCGGCCGCCTCCTGATGTTCGCCCATCATGAAGCTGAACAAGGCCTTGGTGTCGGCATCCGGCCTTACCGTTCTCTATGAGCCTGACGAGGCATCCACGGCTGTGGCAGAGTAAGCAAAAGCACCCCAGCTTCCGGCCGCTGCTCGGTAGGAAACGCAGCTGACCTTCGTCTAACAGTATTGTCTTCGTCTCTGGGCTAGGGGGACACCCCGTGAGAACGTGGCAGCATAGCACCCGGGTGGAGCGCCCTCAAAGCCCAGATCCCCCGCCGGCAAAAGCATCAATCAGGGGCCTCCTCAGAAAGAACTCTCTGAAGCATTCTACTTCTAACTTGAGCCTGAAGACATGCGGCGATGAGGAGAAGGCGCGCGAGCGCAGGGTCCTCCGGAAGAATCCGACCATGAGCAGGTCGGAATCACGCCTTCTGCTGCCGCTGACAACGAAAGAGGAGCCCGGACCTAGGCGGAACAAGTCGACCTCGAGATTGCGCCTAGACCTGATGGATGACGGTGACAAGACGCAGGCAGATGTGGAGGTCTACTGGCCCCTGGACCTCCTCCCTTCGTCATGTCCTAACACGAGGATCATGACGTGGGGCTGCCAGGCGCTCACCACCAAAGGGAAGCTACTGCCTGCCCAGCATAACGTGTTCGATCACGCCGGCGAGCTTCTCCACGATCTAGCCATTCTAAGAGACGGGACGCGGACCACCGGCCGAGCCCTCATCCTTGTCGCACATTCTCTAGGAGGCGTAGTTGTGAAAGAGGTGAGTGTCCGCCCATTTCCCCTCTTGAATCTCTCGAGAAGCTCGTTCCTTACGCAGCCCAATAGCTACTCCGCCGTTCCGAGACTATGAACGAGCCCGGTATGAAGGATATACTGCACTCGACGATGGCCGTCGTATTCTTAGGGTGTCCACATCGTGACAGCCAATACGGCAGGGTCCGTGACGCCGTGAAGAGCATGGCCAGCGCCGTGTTGCGTATCGACTCTGAGAATCAGGTCCTGCAGGACCTGAGCGGCGCTAATAATTCCCTCCTCGAGTTGGGCCGGCAGTCATTTCTCCGGCTGTGGAATGACTACAACTTTAGAGTCAGGACATACCAGGAGCAGCAGTTGCCGGGGCAATTGTCGCCGCTTGACACCACACCTGAATATGTAAGTCACCGCGCGTTGGCTCCTCGCCCTTCGTTTTCGAGTCTCCAGTGATGTGAACTCGTATACTGACCTGAGCTTTCTGGCCATCAGGCCCTCAGAAAGGAAGCAAGCTCCCTTGGCGACCCAAGAGAGAGATGTGAGCCCATCATCGCGGACCACCTCGACATGTGCAGATTTAAATCTGCAGACGATGTGGGTTACAGGTCCCTATCGTTTTCGTTGCTGCGTTTTGTGCACGACGAGATGAATAGGGTAAGTTCCAAGTGCTATTAATCATGCGCTGAATAGCCAGGGGGAGTTGTAAGGAACCTCGGCTAACCTCTGGCTCTACTGAACTTATTAGCTCCGTCAACTCACCCCCAAAGAGCAAGGTAAGAACTGCCGCAAAAGGAGCTCCCTTCACCCTGTATCTGCTGAGGCGCACTGCCGAGGAGGCAGAGAGCTAGCGCCTGTCAGCCAGGCTAACAGATCACGTCTAAGTATGTCTACGGGCACTCGCTCCTCCACGCACGACATCCCGAAGGTCAAGGCACATGGGTTCTTATCCCGGCACTTGCATATGGCTCTGCGACATGCCGGAGTTTCGTGCCTGGCAGCACCGGGCCAGCGGCGGCAGAAGCCGGATTCTCTGGATCAAGGGCCGGTCCGGTTCGGGCAAATCCGTGCTGCTCAAGTCACTGCGCGAACTCACAGAGAAGCATTGGCGGCCGCTGGGTGGCAATCTTATTTGGAGCGTGGCGGAAGGCGAAACCCTGGATAGCGTCTTCTTCCCCGGCATCCAGAGAACTCACCACGAGTCCTCACCCGCCGACGTCTACCGAAGCTTATTGGCGCAGCTATTCAAGCAGGACCACCGTCTGCGGAAAGCCGTCACGTCGTTATGGAAAAGAAGCCCGTCAGAGGCGCAGGCTCTGGACGATGCACAAGTTGTCACCTTCTTCGTCGATGATTACATCGGCCAAAAGGTCGAAACCCCCACAAGGAGAACGTTCATCTTTGTGGATGCTGCCGATGATTGCGGCGTTCCCTACCTCCAGGACCTGCTGTTCCACCTCTCACAGCTGGCCGCCAACTCGGACTACAGCATATGCGTGGCAACGGCCTTCCACCCCGAGATAGTACTCGAGAATGCGGTGGAGGTGGTCATGCACCAGCGAAACGTGGACGACATCCTGCGCTATGTCAGCCTTAATCTGACGGCTGAGTGGGAAGACCGCAACAGAACGGTGGTGCAGATCGGCAACAAGGCCTGCGGGTCCTTCCTGTGGGCGGAGATAGTTGTTAGCATTCTGAACTCGGCTATCGAAGAGGGCGCAACACAGGAGCTGGTCGAGGACACCATTATCGAGATGCCGGACGACGTGGACGGCCTATACGAGTGGCTCTTTAGCACGCTGGGGCCCGAGGAGAAAATCGAAACGCTGGCGCTGATGCAATGGGCCATTCTCGCACCCGAGCCTCTTCGACTGGATGACTTGTGCATCGCCGTCCAGCTAGCCCTAACGTGGCACCCCCGCGATATCAAACCGAACGCAGCGTTCAGCCTCGACCCGCCGTCCTCGATATGGGACTTGCGGAGAGAAGTCAATGGTGGAGGCGCATTCGATACGCCCTATCAGTTCCACCGTTGGGTCAGGAGCCGGTCTATCGGGCTCCTGGAGCTGCGCCCGGAGTCTGATGATGGCGTCATGTATGGGCCTCTCGGCCTCCAGAAAGTCCAGGTCGTCCATGAATCCGTCCGTACCTTCTTCCTCCGTGGCGGCGGCTTCGCGTGCCTGGACCCCGTGGCGCCAGGTTTTTCCGATCTATATGACCGGCCGCCCGAGCACTTTGTCGACGAGGGTCACTGTTCGCTCTTGCATGCGTGTCTGACGTATCTGGACATGACGGACTTCGAGCCGCTTTGTCGTGGCAACCCTCGAGTGCCTCAGGCGGCGGCATCCCTGGCCTTCCCAGATTCTAAACCCTGGAGAGGAGAGATAAGGGACCAAAGATTCCAGGCTATGTCGAGCTACCCGTTTCTGCAATATGCAGTCGAGAACCTCCTTTTCCATATGCTGAATGCTCGGCTCTTCCGGTACCACCTTCCCCAGCGAGACGTCCTGCGGGTGTTTTCAGCTAATAGGTGCCGACTGTGGCGGCGATGGACCGCCCTATTGGGCTGCGCCCCATCCGATCCAGACGGCGTGCTCGCGAAATGCGCCGAGGGCCCGGCCAGAGACCTCTTAGGGCCAGTGTATGGCGCACGAATCAGACTCGCAAGAGTATTCCGGAAGTTGAGCAAAATGGCTGCTGCAGAGGAGGGCCGCGATGCTAAGAGCCATCGGCCATATCTCAAGTCGCCTTGGAGTCCGCAGCCAGCGAGGGCTCCGAACCCCGGGTCGACATCGGTTAATATCTGGCCCAACCAGACATCCCCCCAGTCGGCCTCGTTCAAGTCCCCAGCGTCGTCGGCATCTGCTCCGTCTCTCTTTTCCCCAGTGGCCATGAAGTCGCCCGTGTCTCCCTATTCTGTACACACAGACCCTTCACCGCTTTCGCCTGTATTTGCGAGATAGATCACCGTCTGTGTTTAAGGCAATACTAATGTTTCTGATTGGGATATTGAGGCCTGCGGCGTCGCGACCGAAAAGTATACGTAACGGGAGGGACTGGGATGGTTTCTTCGAGTATTACAAGAGCAAAACATGAGACAAAAAACTGGAAATGAGTAAAAAAAAAAACACCATTCATGGATTCACACGTCGAGTACTTTATACATGCTGGTGCATATAGCATTTATTTCATGTTGAGACGGTAGCAGGTTGAGCCACTGGCCAGCTGGCAATGCTGTCAGCACTCAAGTGGAGCCTGTATGGAGTGACTTGGAGCTGGCACAATTGTGCCGGGCTTACGCGGCGCTATCCGGCGCTAGCAACGGCAGTTAGCGGTGAGTTGAGGCAGAAACAGCTTATGCATTTTAATGCCGACTCGGAAGCCGTCAAACCACATCGTCGAGTCTCGCTGTCTCACGAGTTGCTGCTGCTTCTTTGAATACTACCCTTTCTGATCACCTTGGCTGTGGATGGAACGAAGAGTGCTCGTCCGTGCTTTCCCTACATGTTCAGAATCGGCAGCCGCTTGCGGAGGACTTCGTTCTACTCCCAAAGTCAAATACTGAAGCTCCAATGCTTCCCTCCCCGGCGAAACGTCTCCAAAGACGTTCGGGAAACGGCAACGCCATTAGCCAAACAGCTCGACGACTCTGGCGTTTGGAACAGAATACAAAGGCGCGGCACGCGAGCGAAAGCTGATAAGTATCGCGTAAACATCGTGTCCGAGGATTTGTGCGGTTCGTCACTAGGCTTCCATCACTAGGCTTCGGGGGGAACAGGCGCCTGCAATATGGCTCGGCGCTATTGAAGAGGAAAAGCTAACTCTCAGCTTTGGACACTAGATGATGTAATATCCTCCCTCAAGCCCTCTCTCGCGAGGCATCACGGATGCGACCTGATCGATATCAACCCTGGGCCCGGTCTTTGGAGCAGGAAGCTGCACGAAGTACTGCAGCCGCGTTCGCATATCCTTATGGAGCCGGACGAAGAGTTCTACCGACCTTTCCTCAAGCCCCTCCTCCATAAGCGGTCCACAGCACTCCTTCCCAAGTCTGGCATTATCTGGCGCGACCTGAACAGCGTCCTCAGCCCAGCATGCCTGCCCAATCAGGTTGAACGCGTCCCGCGCTCCCCCGACCCCCCACAGCGAAACGACAGTCTCCTTGTGACGGCGAACATCAGCTTCTACCCGAAGAAGAAATTTATGACCTTTGACTCACTGGCCCAGCTGGTGATCTATCAGTTTATCAACAGCATCCCCGCGTCATCGCTCTTCCAGAAATACGGTCTCGTGCGTATGCTGTTGTGGGTGGGGGGCGATGACAGGCACGTAGCCATGGCACGCTCGTGCCAGCGAAGGCGTCGCATGGCCATCGAAGGCGAGTTGTCCACGGACTGGATCACGGAGATTGCCGGCCCCGATACGTCCTCGGCATGGTTTGCGCGCGACGTCGCCCTGGACAGGGCGAGCTGTCGGCTTGCTCTGAAGCGCATGCAGGCTGCGGGCACTGAGATACCGGCACATCGGATGCCACAGTTTGTGAAGGACACGCTCGCGGCCGGCGATGTCGAAGAAGCTATGGTACCAGCCACCTTCTCGCGGCCGTTTACCACCGAGCTGAGGGACTTGGAGGCCCGGTTTGAGGCCGAGGGTTTCAGTCCGGCGTCTGCGGAGTTCCGCCGCCTGCGAGCCCTCAGGCACAGAGCAACACGGGTCGCGAAACAGTCTAGTATCATTCATAGGCTCATACAGGAAAGGGACGCCCTTGTCGCGACTTATGGAGCAGACGTCCCGGCGGCGAAGGACGCCGCTTGGAATACAGCTGTAGACGCCCTCGTCCACGACCAGCGGAAGGAGTTCCAAGTCACGCGCGACAACCTGCACGTCTTCCGGCAAGACCCCCCTGTCATGTTGTGGGACCGGCGAGAGGTAGAGCCCTTGCTTGTCAAGGAAACGGAGTTCTTCCCAAACGCCCCGTGCGCGCTTCTGGACATCCAGCCGAAAGCGATGCACCCCCTCCTGCGAGACATGGGGCCGGGTAGCAGCCGAGCCGGTGACACTTTCCAGCTCATACTCCGGGGGATGATGTCCGAGACGACGGAGCCGATCAGCAAGTCGATCGATTTGGTCTGGCCCGGGGCTGCCGAGGGTGTTTTACCTCATTGCCCAAGCCTGCGCGACCCTAGCAAGGGTGGTTCGCCTCTCGGGGGATACGGGGAGCTTGCAGCGAGAAGCCTAAACGAGACGCAGTGGGTTGAGCTCCTCGAAGCGTGGATGAAATGGCCCTTCCGCCCCACGTACGCCCAGCTCGTTGGTAGGATAACCGACGAGCGCAGCACGATTATGGGGGATGAGGAGCACGTCTTCAACTGAGTCCGGGCCTTCAATATTAGTAGGTAGCACCAGGCCTCGCTTTGGGTGCTCGCTTTAGGCGTCTCGCCAACTCCAATGAACTGTACAAACTTGCACCTCCACTCGTTGAGAAACGAAAGCGCGCGAAAATACCAGTAGTGACGTCGGAGCCGCAACTTGGTCCTTCATCCTGATCCTTTCCTTCGCATATCTCCCTGAATGGGAACGCACGATGCGATGTAGGGGTTAAGGCACCTGGGGACGTCCGCCAGTCAGGGGCTTGCCGGCGTCATGTGCAGCAACTCATATACCGTCCCACTGGAGCAGCCACCTAAAGAAAAAAGATGAAGATAGGAAGAAGGGTGCTTCTTATGATATACTGAGACAGAGCTCTCCTTTTCCTAAGAATAGAGGATAATCCAAGGCTTATCATAGCTCTTTTCTCTTCACAGACCCTCGTTGTCGCTCCTTGGCAGTGCTGCTGATCCTGACGCTTATACGGCTTTAGGGCGTTTTAGGTCATCTCGCAGTGGGCCGCCGCGGAGGCAGAGCCGCATCGCCTCCCTAAATTCGTTGCGACGTTCAAATCTCATTGCTTCCTTTGCCAATGAGAAAGTCGACTGGATATAGGAGCATACCTGCCTTCCTAGGTAGGCGTGGATGGGTCCCAAAGGGGAGCAAAGATCAACCATGATGACCTGGCGTCAGCAGTCCCGGTCGCTTGGGGATCCATCTGTCTCATTGTCGCTTTCGGGAAACACATCCACATGTGCCTTCTAAAAACCACATCGAACTTTGCAACTCCTTGCCGTTCCTTCACGACGATAAATATCCATCGTGATACTTTATCGCGGGGGAGGAAGAAGAATTATGCGGACAGCTATCCACTGCGGTATTTCGGACGAAACAGAGCCGGCCGCATAAGGGCCTTCACCGTCTTCTCTCGCCGTTAGAGCTTACGTATGTCTGTCTCCTAGTTGTCGTGCGAAGTGTGTACGAACTACCAACAGATCTGCACTGATATTCGTCTGCCCCGCTTCTGTCTCGCCGATCAACAACGTTTGCCGTTCGATTGTGCGTCTGCACATGAACGTGAAATTGGGAAACAGGACTAAATGAGTGCAGCATCGACACAAGATGAAACCGTTGCGCAACGACATCTCTATCAGCGCCCTGTAGCCAATAACCCCTGGAAGTGTTGGCTGCCCGCCATGCAGGTACACGGCCCGGCACTGTAGGTAGCCGCTCGGACGGTTGGTAGGTAGTTGACTGGCAACTGCACCGACACTAGCGGACTAGCGAAGGCGGTGGTACTGCAGATACCGACTGTGCGGCACATATTCTGTGCACTGCTGTGCACAGGGCCCATGGTAGATCGGGGTGGGAACTCATCCATCCTGCTGTTTGATGGCCGGGGCAGTGCCGTCCCACCTGCCGGGTTGGACTGGCTTGACTGGCTCTATACGTCGGGAAGGTTAAGAGTGGATGGATGCCGTTGGGACTGGAGGTAAGTAGCCGGCATGTACGGCACAAAAAGCAGAAAGCCGCCATACCTTGCTGGCTTCCGTTAATAAAGTGCGGTAAGAATGGACGCGGTCATCTAGTATTGGCCCGATGGAGGGCGGAGACACGCGCCCGGTGAAGATGGCCCGGGGACATTAGGAGCAGGTACCTGCTGGACGTACTACTGTGGCTAGGTTCGGCGGCCGGCGCTTTGCAAAGGTTGAAGTTGCGTCGTGAGAGGCAGGCACGACCCAGCGGTGCGACTTCCTAGGAAGAAAGTGGCAGATGGACAAACATGAAGCGAACTGGCCGAAACTCTGTCCGCTCGCACAGCCGAGTTCCTGGACCAGGCCTATCACAGGAACTGGGCAGCCGGGCCCGAACTGAAATCCAACTCGCCTTCCATCCAAAAAATCGCAATTTAGCCAATGCCGCCGCCCGCCCCTCCGCGCACTGGATAAAGCACTCGGGCTCGCCCTCTACCGTCCATTCCTCTCCCTGGCACCTGCGGGAACCGACGCTTCGACGCATTCCGAACCGGAGAGGCCAGGCCCCGTCTAAGATCCCTTGCCCGAGGACAAAAAGATCTCCTTGGTCGCGTTTGTTCTCCGCCCTCCCGACCGGCCCTCCGTCCGTCGCTCTCGAGAGTGGCAGATCGAGTCAAAAGAGTCGAGCAAGTCTCCATGGTCTCATCGACTGGTTTGCCAACATGCGGTCTCCGGCCTTCTCTCCACGGAGACCGTCGGTTCTCTCCCGATATGTCGTCCCGGCCTGTGTAGTCTTGATCTTTCTTGGCTACCTGGGCCTGCCCGTGTATCCACACCTGAAGATGCCTCCCGCCCAGCAACAGCATGCTGTGCCCTCGCCTTGGCCCTCGCCTCTGCACAACCAGCAAGCTGCTCATAACCACGCAGGAGACGGCGCCGATGGGCAATGGCCCATCAATCACGGCAGGCCCCAGCCCCAGCACGCCTCATCGAAGCCACCGTCCCCCACACATGCCGCTCCCCTGCCGCAGAGTACACATCCCATTGATGACCTCATCGCCGTAGCCGACAAGCAATTCGAGGCGATGCTGGCAAAGGAATCCAACAGCATCGGCGAGGCAGCCGCAGCCTACCGGGAACGGCGAGGGCGGCACCCTCCACCTGGTTTCGATAGATGGTACCAGTTCGCCCAGGAGAGAAACGCGGTCATTGTCGAGGAATTTTGGGACCAGATATACCACGACCTGAATCCTTTCTGGGCAATCCCAGCTCCCCAGATCCGCAGAGACGCCTGGGCGTTTGAAATGACCATCAGCGTCCGCAACGGCAATGCAACCGCGCAAAGCAACTGGTTCTGGACGCAGATCTGGCTGAAGATGGTCAAGTCTATCGAGCACCTCCTTCCCGACCTCGATATCGCGCTGAACGCCATGGATGAGCCGCGCCTGGTGGTGCCTTGGGAACACATGGAGCGCTATATGGAGCAGGCCCAGAAAAAGAAAAAGTTGGTGAGGGCCCGAGACGCGGTTACGGAATTCCAAAGCCTCGAGAGCCCGGGCCAGGGAACCGACCGGTGGTGGAAAGCGCAGAACAAGAACTGGGAAGACACGAGTATGCTGACGTCGTTTCTCCGTTGCTTTTCGCAGAACACATCGACATATCTCGTTCGGCCATCTGGGGCCCGGTTAGTTCCTCGCTGACACGTTGGGGTTTGTTTGCAGGGCCGTACTGGAACATTGCTCGTCGTGGCTGCGCACCCGCGTCCCCCGCCCGCAGCGCTGAGACCATGACGACATTCGATCACCCGCCCCTGATCTCCCAGGCCTTTGCCGCCCACCACATGTACAAAGGCTATATCTCCAACTACACCTTGTCCACGGACATCTGCCACCAACCCGACCTGCAAGGTCTCGAGGGCATCTTCATCGAGCCGCTATCAGTCTCCTCGACCAAGACACTCTTCCCCATGTTCGGTGGAAGCAAACTAGGCGTGAACAGCGAAATCCTGCTTCCCGCTCCAATGTATTGGAGCGAGGAGGAGCGCTTCACCGGCGGCACCGAGCGCGGAGGCCCCTGGGAGGGAAAGAAGAGTCGCGCCATCTGGCGGGGTGTGGCGACAGGCGGCAGGAACCGTGAGAACAACTGGAAAGGCTTTCAGCGCCACAGATTCGTCGCCATGAACAATGGGACCAAGCTCGCAGAGGCCGAAGAATTATCGCCGCAGAACTTCGTTCTCCCTTCTTCGGCCTACGACCTGAAGGCGCGGAAGGAGGGGAAGCTGGGAAGCTGGGTCAACGAGTGGTCCGACTGTGCCTTTGTCGACATGATGTGCTCAGTCGACGCGCCAAAGGGAACCTGCCCGTACACCAGTCCCCACTTTGCACTGGGCGAGGGAGTGAAGATGCAGGAGCAGTTCACCTACAAGTACCTGCCGGACATCGACGGGAACAGTTTTAGCGGGCGCTACCTCGCCTTCTTGCGGAGCAGCAGTTTGCCCATCAAGGCCACCATCTGGCGAGAGTGGCACGATGCCCGACTCGTGGCCTGGAAGCACTTTGTCCCCATGGACAGCCGGTTCGGCGATTGGTACGGCATCATGGAGTACTTCCTTGGCTATGAAGATGGCGCGCCTGGCCACGATGCGACGGCGAAGAAGATCGCGACAGCCGGCAAGGAGTGGGCCGAGAAGGTCTTAAGGAAAGAGGATATGCAGATATACACCCTGCGGCTCCTCCTCGAATATGCGAGAGTATGCGACGAGAGGCGAGAGACGATGGGCTGGGTGGACGATTTGCTTCATCCCAAGCCCCACGGATAGGAATTTGAATGGGGGGATCACGCTCGGGCGTTTCGGTTTCATAGACTGACCATCACGATCATACATACCGGACAAACTATGACGATAAAGGGGGTGAGAAGAAACAGGAATACCCCGGACGAACGAGGAATCAGGGTTGCGGCGTTTGGGGACGCTGGGCGCGGCAACAAGGTACCGGTCGCCCACGGGTTCAATGACTTGTTAGGGTCGGCGTTTTGGACGGATTCTGCAGAGTACAGGTAGTTATTTGGCATCAGGTAGGAGGGAGTTACGGATTACACCAGAAATTTAGGTGCCCCCATGTCGTTTAGGTAGTACCAGGTAGTGGAGGTACAGTGCTAACGAGTTCAACCTCAACGCTTCATTTCAGTCTTGTTCCTTTTTGCTCTAAATGCCGCGTACTTTTAATGCATTACGTACGAACCTTGGAAGCCAGTTGGATTGAAGGTTCATTATCTCCCAATAGGACCCTCAGCCGTAGCCTAGGCCTATTATGTCCATGCCCGCTATCACGGCCAGACGCGGGTGTGCAGACGAACTGATCCAATCATTTCAATGGGCCCCTGGAAGAGGGGTCAGGACCGGGATAGCTTCGGCATTGCCAGTTATCGACGACGATCCCGGTCCCGACACACCTTCACTTAGGGGTATAGCTCTGACGCACGGGGTTGAGCCTTTTACTTGATAGCAACGCGGGGAGCCAATCAAGCTAGATCTCCAAGTGGCGGTGGGACGGTCAGCAGAATGGATATCCGAGTCACGAGCGCTGATTTTGTCAACGTGTAGGAGAGGGATAAACAGGGATGCAAGGCTTCCGTTGGTGGCCGGGCCGGCCGGTCACGGCTCATCTTTGCCCAGAGTGAGAATTGGCGTGGAGTTGGAGGTTAGTTGGAGGTTGGCGGCAGGGGCCTGCCTCTGTATATAACAGGTATCGCGAGCGCTCGACCAGTTGTGATCCGAAGAGAGCTTAACTCGGTACCCAGGAATAAATTTACCAGATGAAAAAAGGCTTCGATCTGACCAAAAGCGAAGCAGGTTCTCCCATAGGTACGTCAGTCTGCTGCACTAGCGCATCCATGGATGCGTCTTTAGCGCACTAGGTAGCTCCTGGTTTCGCGCCAACGGTGGCCCGGGAACACACCCCGCTAGCCTCTCCAGTCCATCAGGAGGAATAGACCCCTCCGCCTCCCACCTACAGTCGCTGTTCATGATCTGACCTTGTTGATAAAAGAATCGAATAGGGATAGGTACATATCTACAAAGGCCAAGCCTTGTACGCCTTGCCGTCCTCTCAACCTCAACAGCTTACCTTCTCGCGGTGCGGAAACGGGGGGCAGCGCAATAGCTGTGGCGGCTCGGCAGAACAACCATGGCATCCAACGGGACCCATAATGGCAACGAATCCGCGCTCACCACCATGGTGCGAGCGAAATTCCTGGAGAATCAGCAAGACCTCGGCGTTGTGGCTGTAGGATTCTCTGGAGGCCAGGCAAGTCTTGAAAATCCGGATCTGCACGACAAGCATGGCAGGCGGGAAAGAGAACACGGAGACTGACCGGGAGCCCCTCCATTTCGTTACAGTGCAAGCCCGGAGTCGACGCCGCGCCCTCTGCCCTCATCGACGCTGGCCTCCTGAGTCAACTTCGCTCGGAACTTGGCTATAAGCTACACGGCGACGACACAGTCCACCTATATACGGATCTAGTACCGCAGGAGGACCCCGACTACCGGCGCATGAAGAAGCCGGCGGCGGTATCCGCAGTGACACGGCGAATTGCGGACCAGGTGTACGCGCACTCGCGCGAGGGCCGGCTGACGCTGACGCTGGGCGGCGACCACAGCATCGCTATCGGGACCATCGCCGGGACGGCCAAGGCGACGCGGGAGCGGCTGGGACGAGACATCGCGGTGATCTGGGTCGATGCGCACGCGGATATCAACACGCCGGAGACGAGCGGTAGCGGAAACATCCACGGCATGCCGGTCGCGTTCCTGACGGGCCTGGCGAAGGAGAACAAGGAGGAGTACTTCGGCTGGCTGAGGCCTGAGAACCGGATCAGCGTGAGCAAGCTAGTGTACATTGGGCTGCGCGATGTCGATGCGCCGGAGAAGAAGATTCTGCGGGAGAACGGAATTCGGGCATTCAGCATGTTTGATATCGATCGGTGCGGCGCCCCCTCTTTTCCCTCTCCTGCCGCCCTCTTCCTTCCCCGTTGGCATGCGGCGCTTCTTGCGGGGACAGAAACCGACGACTAACGTTGCATAGGCATGGCATCGGACGGGTAATGGAGATGGCTCTCGCCCATATCGGCGCCGACACGCCCATCCACCTGTCCTTCGATGTGGACGCGCTCGATCCCATGTGGGCTCCATCGACGGGGACGCCGGTGCGCGGTGGCCTCACGCTGCGCGAAGGCGACTACATCTGCGAGAGCGTGCACGAGACGGGTAGCTTGATCGCGATCGACCTCGTCGAGGTCAATCCCAGCCTGGCGCCGGAGAACGATCTCGGGGCTCACGAGACTGTTAGGGCCGGCTGTTCTCTCGTGCGGTGCGCTCTGGGCGAGAGCTTGCTGTAGCCGACAACCCCCCGGGAGCCGTCCATCTCGGGAGGCATCTTGGTTAGGAGGGGCGAGAAAGCAGTTCGACTGTCTAATATGGTCGAACCCGCTGGGCCGGGCCCAGCTTTTGATTTGGCTGGCACAGAATGATTGATTGGTTTTGGGCGGCCCATTGCTGGAACGAATTGCGGCCAAATATGTAGCTCGGGCTCGAGCACGATTTTGCAGTGGATGGGATCACGGATCCGTACGGTTTTACGGCGCGCGCGGGTGTGCGCGTTGTCGCCAATCTTTTCCTGTTCCTATGCGCTAGAAAGAATACAGCACAGAGCTCGGCCGAACGGTGCCGTAGAATCCTGTTGACAAGGGCTGCTGTGCCTCGCAGGGAGGGGCTGGGTCGCGACCTACCGGCCTGCTAGCGTGCATGTCAATGCGAGCCCTCAGGACACCCCGACCACCCGCATTTATAGCTGCCCAGCCACCCACTAAAAAAATCACCTGTCAACGAGCGGTGCCAGCGCACGCCCATGCGTCAGCAGCAAGCGCGGGCGAAGAAACGAGACATGATAATGACGAGACCTTACTCAGTGTCTGTAGCTTAGGATAAGGTTGGCGATGCCATCGTTCTGCATAGAACATCCCCAAATACCATCTTCTCTTCCGTTTCCATGCTATTTGTGTGCGCCCAGCTACCTTCAATCGCTGTTTCGGTTCGCCCAGGCTGAGCTGTCCTCCGTTGCTGGCTGATCTGATCGCTCGCTACCCGACCCCTGGTTCACGTCATTTGCCATCCGCATAGAAACTGAGTGACACAGCGGGCTACGGAGCGTAACCGGGCACAGGTGTACCCCTCGCCTCCGAGCTTCCTGCCTGCAATTGGCTCGACGTCGGATCGCGAACGAACGCCGCGCGACTTGTCGCAAACTCCTTCCATCCTGTCCGCCTCCCCCCCCCCCCCCCCCGCCCATCCGCAGGCACCCGTTGCCCCCGTCCTCGTCGCCTCGCCGTCTGGACGTGAAGTGCGCACCCCTCCATCCGCCGCAGTCCTCCTCACCGCGTTGTCCCCCGCCAGGAAGGGGCGGACAAGTCGCAGACAACCCATCACGGCCCAATCAGCCCACTTTCCTACCACGACGTGGCAGTCGCTGCACCCAACGAGAGGCGTCCGTCGAGCGAGCAGTGGGGGCACCAAGCAGCGCTGTACAGGAGGGCGCATACACTGAAACCCCTCGAACACGACAGTCTGCCTTCTCGGTCGCTGGGATATCTGTGCTGTGACGTGGAGTCCGCGGCCGATCGCTGACATTGCGTCGCGGCCGGGAGCACTTGTGCCGCGCCGCCCGCGAGGTCGCCGCTGTGGACTCTTGAAGTTAAAAGGAGGGTTCTAGCAACACCGGCCGCCCTTCCGTAGTGTCCGGGCACGCTATTGGGGGTCGAAACCAGGAGACTCTTGGTTCGAAGCTCGAAGGACGAGTCATCCGGAAAAGAAAGATCGAGCCGGAGGATCACAGCGTCCCCAGTCCCTCCGTCTCCCTACATACCCGTCTAGCACGCCCTACGACATTCACCCGAAACATAATGGCTTCAACAACAACGGTCAGCGGCTCGCTAGTCTACGGCCGGGACAGGCGGTTCGAGCGAGTCCACCGATACCGCTGGCCCGCGGTGCAGCTGAATGTCTGGATGATGATTATGCTCATCTCGGCGTGTACTATCCTGGGCATCTTCGCGACATTCGTCCAAATCCAGCAGCAGCTGCTTCTCAACATACCATGGTACACCTCTTCGCCTCTTTCTCTTGTCCCACTCCTGTACTTTACCACAGAACTTCAAACACAAAGCTAACTTCGGTCGCCCAGGTACTTCCCGTACTACATCACCGTAGCGTCCATCGCTATCCTCTTCATCGTGCTGCTGTTATTCCTCATCTTCCAGCGGCGACTTCTGCCCTCCATCGTCATGATCGGCGGCTTCATGCTGTTCGTCCTGTGGCTGGTAGGGCTTATCGTCGTGTCTATCGAGCTGTGGGGGCCTACGGGCAGTGTTAGCAGCAACTGCAACCTCGCCGTCTTCAGCCAGAACCCGACGGGCCAGTCATTGAACACGCTGGCGTGGCTAGAGCAGAAGAGCATATGTAAGGGACCGGTCCCCCTGCCTATGACAAGACCTGCCTGCTAACAGAAGCCCCTCTAGGTCAATCCTGGCAAGCCGTCTTCGCCTTCGGCCTTGTCGGTGCTATCTTCCTCTTGTGGATCATGATCATGGCGTACCAGGTCTTCACCGACGACACATCATGAATGATCCGGCGCTCTGTTTCTTAAATAGGGTTGCACTCGGGATCTTTTTTCCTCCTGGGCTTTGCTTTTGCGTCGACCGTGTTTGCCCGACGCTCGGCGCCTTACTTGCACGTCAGACATGCTCACGGTCGTAGCATGTCAACTTGTCCTCGTGGCTTCAATGGGCACTATGGTGGGGCTTGATGATTTACGCATTGCTGGAGTTTCGGTTATGGATTCTGTGGGCTTTTCTCAATAGGCACACCCAGGCACTTGCCTACTAGTGGAGGTAATTAAGCTGAAGCACACCGCTTGACGGCCAGCTTTCTCGAATGTGAATGCCGTCGGCCAAAGAGTATCCCGCGTGCCGTCGGCCGAAGAGTATTCCGCACGCCGTCGGTCAAAGGGTATTATTACGCAGAGGGGTTGTGCGGATGAAGAGCATAGCTGGTGCATCGGGTAATACGATCCCTTCTTCTGTAATAATTCCAAATCTCGGTACTTACACCCAGGTGCCCAATAAGGCTGTTATTGTGCTCATATCAATGGATTTGCGTGGCGAACGTAAGAAGCTCATGCACGAGGTGTCATGGTGGGGCATTTGGGAGGTCTTCCTGGGAGGCTCCTCGGAGAAAGGATTACAGAACTGCGGAGAAGTGATCCAAAACCGAGAGAAAAGTAATACAGAAATGAAATTCCCCCGTGGGTGTCACGGCTATAAAGAATATAGAGCTACTACTTGCTCTTGCATTCAGTATTGCATTCGGTATTGACCACACGCAACTACCTGTCGCCGCAGTGACCTTCTTGCACCTCGCCGCAAAATTCCACCATGAGCCCGTACAATCTCGAGGAGGTTGATAGCATCGAGATCGCCGTCATTGTCGACAATGAACTGGACCCAATCAGCCCGTCTCCGAACCCCGAAGTCCAATATGCAGGCCGGCTCCAGGGCACGCCTCTCACGCCTATTGCGGCACCTCGGAACCGTGGAGATGCCGAGCATGAGTTGAGAATGGACTCGATCTGCTGCGGCGCGCATGGGCTCTCTCTGATGATAGTATGATCGCATCCTCTGCCTCCCACACGTAACCGATAAGACCTGTACGTCCACTGACTATTTATTCAGACCGCCACTAAAGACAACAAGAAGCATACGCTGCTCTTTGATGCCGGACCCGAAGAGGCTGTCTGGGAGCGCAACTCAACTCGACTAAAGGCCAACGTCGGCAGCATCGAGCGCATCGTCCTCTCTCACTGGCATCGCGATCACTCGGGAGGCCTACCCAAAGCAGTCCGCCTGATAAACGGTGCCAAGCAGCAGCCAGGAGAGAAACCGGTCGTTCTGGATTTGCACCCGAACCGTCCGGATTTTCGAGGCGGAAAAGTGCCCGGCATACCCCCCATCTCCTTCGAGGCCGACCCGACATTTGATCAACTGACAGCCGCCGGGGGTATCGTGGCTAAGGAGGATGCTACGCACGACGTGCTCGACGGCTTCTTCCTGGTCTCCGGCGAGATCCCGCGGCAGACGAGCTACGAAGAAGGGGTCCGCGGCGGCATCCGTTTCGACCAGGCTACCGGGCAGTGGGAGAAGGACGAGCTCATTAAAGACGAGCGGCTCGTCATGTGCAACCTCAAAGGTGAGCACCACCACGATGCTACTACACATATCTCCTAGATCTCGCTATGCATCTCGGATCTGACCATGCGTCTCGTCGTCTAGGCAAGGGTCTCGTTGCGTTTGTGGGTTGCAGCCACGCAGGTGTGGTCAACTCGGCGAGGCACGCTCTCGAGCTAGGAGGTGGCAAGCCTCTCTATGCCATCGTCGGCGGCTTCCATCTGGCCGACGGGCAACCGGATAAGCTGCAGAACACGCTTGACGACCTTGTGCGCCTGGAGCCCAAGGTCTTGATGCCCGGCCATTGCACGGGCTGGCGTTTCAAGTTCAAGGTTGAGGAGCGCCTGCCGGGCAGCCTTGTCCCTTGTTTTGTCGGCACCAAGTACGTCTTGGCCGGGAAGGGGGACTCTTGAAGAAGCGAAGAAAATTAAAACATCGAGCCATGTAACTACATGTATCTGACCTAGGTGGAATCCGATTGCTCGACGGTCCTCTGGGGCCGCCCAAGCCACTCCGCTCTCCGTATTAGCTAGGTCCAACGTCATGAAAGAGCATTGACTGGGCCGACCTTCCGAGCTGCCTACTCAGGCTTGCGGCCCCAGACGACCTTCTGTCGGTATAGACAGTGCTGCTTCCCGGAGCGGATCTCCCGTCTTAGTTGCGCAATATACACCTGGACCTCCTCCCTGGACCAGCCCGACATCACGTTGGCCATAAAGAGGAGCCAGCCCTCGAAGTCCTGCTCCAGGGCGACCTGAGCCACCTGGCCGATCTGTTTCAACTTGGGGTCTTTCGGCCATCCACCGATGGGGGCCTAGCGTATCACGGTAACTCAGCATTCAAGGCTCTTGCGCAAGGGGACATGCCGTGACTTTCCAGGCGTTGATTAGAGAGCCAACCTACCTTGAAGTTCCACTCCTCGATGTCGACGAAGCCAGCCTCCTCCATGGCCTTTTTCTGGATCTCGTCGTCCACTACCGTGAACGTGCGGCCCAGCTTACGGCCGCCTTCGATGAAGAACTTGCCCCACTGGCTCATAGCCGACTTGTTGCCGACGGTGCCGTCGTCACTCTCCATTTTGGCCGAGGCCTCGTAGCTCTCAAGATAGGCGCCGGGCTTCAGGGCCTTGTAAGCTTGCTTGAACAGGGCCGTCCAGTCGACGATGCTTCCCACCAAATAGCGCATGTGCACATAGTCGAAGGACTCGGGGGTAAAGGTCCATTCCTGGGTACAGTCCTCGATCTCGCTGGTGACGACGTCGGTACAACAAAGCAGCGTCAGTAATAGGTGGCCAGTATTGCCGAGAGCGGTGGGGAGAAACACGAGTGGAGGCTGCTCTCTCACAACTTCAGATTCGGAGGGACCCAGGAGGGCTGGATGGGCGAGATGTCTGTGCCGATAACTTCCGCATCGGGGAACTCGTCGGCAAAGTCGCTATAGTACGCAAGTTGGGCATTAGTTTCAGGTCTGTGTTCGGGGGGAACCAGAGGACCAAAGTCTGAGACTTACATGGCCCAAATACCTGCAGGCCGGAAGAAAAGTCAGCAGATATGTGGGAGGATACTTGAACAACGAGATGATAAGAGACGGCCCTTACCGGTGCCGGTGCCGACATCGAGGACTTTCTGCAGTCACGCTGGGCTTGAGCTTCATCCGTACTGGGAATTAGATCAAGCTTATAGGACCAACCTTGATATCCTCCTTTTCCAGGGGCGCGCGGAAAAGTTTTCCATCCATCGACAGGGTCAAGACATGGTGGCTACACCGTGGCTAGCATCAGCCGCTGCTATTCGGGGGACCGTCACGAAGTATAGCGTCTACCTTGACACTGGAGGCTTATAGAGTGTACTTACTTGAGATCCATGGACAGGTTTTGCTGCTCGTCATTCGAACCCCTGTTGAGTGATGATTGCTGGGTCAGATCAAGGCCCCAGACTCGAGGCAGCCTACAGCACGGAGGGTTGTGGCGGTAATAGGGGTGGAGATACCAATATTGGGCATTCCCTCGCTCGCTGTGGTATGTGCGGCCGTGGATGGTGCGATACTGTAGAATGGTGGAGGTGATGGACGCCGTGGACGATTCCGCATCTTCGCCCAGCGCCGAGTCGTTGTCGTCATCTCGGGCGTGATCCTGCGGTTCTCAAGACAATTAGACGCTTTCCCGCGAGCGAGGGGGTGAAGATACAAAAATGACCGCGGTGGCGTGACTCACCGCCGCTACTTGGACCCAGTGCTGCGAAGGGAGGAGTCCGCTTGCGTCCTCGGCACTGCCCGTCCCCTGGCCAGCAGCCACAGACGTCGTCGCGGGAGCATTCTCTCTGTCGCCCATGGTCTTTTGACGGTCTTTGACGATCCTTGATGGCTGTAGGTAGGTGAACCCGTGGGTCTATAAGACTAGGATGAATACTATGAACTTGGATCTGTAGGTCGAGTAGTGTGGAAGGGGAAGGCAGCGTAAGGCAGATATAACCGTGCAATAGGGTACCGCAGGGTACTCCGCCCGAGGAGGGGGACGCAAGGGATAAGTCGAACAGGGATAGGATAGAGGAGGGGAGGAGGGCCCTGTGCTCTGCCCACCGGTTTCGGGTGCACCCGATGGGGATTACTCTGAGGTGCCCTACCTTACTCTGAGAGAGCGTACGTGCACAATTTTGTCTACAGCATGATCGATGCCACCTGCCTCCTAAGACGAGGATCGCCGTCCACCCCCCAACCGGCGTGGTATGCCATATCCGAAGGCGATGCTGGCGGGTAGGAGGGATGGGATGCTTGTACGAGACTGACGGAATGCTTCTGACTGCATCCCGCAGGGTTACATGCAGGAGAGCACATGGAGGTTATCCGCTTCCGCGGCCGTGAATTTAGGCCCATTTCTGCAAAGCCCACGCGTGCCAGGCCCCTTTTGGATAGCGGCTGCGGCCGTTGCAGTCGTACCGGCCGAACCCGGGCGCTGATAGGTGAGGAAAAGCGGCAACGACGGGGCTCTGGCGGCCGCTACGTGACGGCAAGGCGACGTGGAATTGAAGGTGGGGGTGGTGATGACGGCCTAATACTGCCGCTAAGAACACTAAACACACAACATTGAAACGTAAGCACATTTATCAGCGACAACCACTCCCTTTTTGACGGCCTAGATACATATGTCAAGCAGGAGGACATTCCGGGCCTCGCAATTGGACGAGCTGCTAACGCGGCATCCGCGTCTTCAGTACACGGGAAGAGGGATCGAGTCCAGGTGCGGGAGCCAGGAGTCGAGCGAGGACTGGTCGAATACGCAGTCCATGACGCCACCCCTCCACAGCGGACGTAGCGGGAAACTGCACAGCTGCTCGCTTTCGCCTGCCCGGTCTCCCCCCATGACGGTGGCGTCGAGCCTCGCTGGATTCACGCCCTTCTCGACCCAGTCGATGAGGCTCTGGAGCACACTCTGCGGATACGGCCCGCCCGGCTGCTCGGCGCTGGGCCCGCAGTGGCCGGCCCCAGGCACCAGAAAGAAGCGGTACCACTCGCTCAGCGCGGCGTAGCTCTCGTTGGCGCTCTGGCGGGGATACATGGTACGCCGGACGGCGTCGTGGTACAGCGCCGACGACGCGGCGGGAATGCCCGGATCGGACTCGCCGTGGAAATGGATGATCTTGCCGCCATGGTCGCGGAAGTCCTGCAGGTCCGGCCAGGTCGTCTGCACCGTGTCCGCAAATTTCTGCATTCCCTCCAGGATCCACGCGCGCAGCTGGTCGTACGTGACGTTCTGGAGCGGGAGGTCCTCCGAGTCGACCTGGCGCAGGAAGAGGTTGACAAACTGTGGGCCGAACCCGCTGGCCACGGCCTCGTATTGGCCGCTGGCTTCATTGAACCGCGTGGCCGCATCGCCAAAACTGGCCGACGGTTGGAAGGAGACGTACACCTGCCGACCCGCGGAGTCGAAGAGGCCTCGCCAGATGTCGCGGGCGACCTGCACCGCCTCCGCCGTGACCGTCCCCTGCGCCGCGGGCCCTGGCGGCGGCGCTCCGGGGAACGCGCCTCCGCCCTGCGTAGCGGCGCATTCGTACGGCTTCCCGACGCTGTCGCTGGCATTGTAGCCAAGCTTGCACAGGTCCGTCCGGCTTACCACCCCGTCGACCCTCCCGTCTAGGCTGTCGCACGCCGCGATGACGTCGCCGTTGATGCGCGCCATCTCGCACGGCGGCGGGTAGTATCTCCTGGTCGTCTCCGCGACCAGCGGGAAGAGATGCATGACCTGCAGAAACGCCTGGCGGAGTGCCGGGGCGCCGATGGCCACGCCGTCCAGGGTATTGCCGAACCGCTGCACCTGGCTGAAGCCTTCCCTGCCGCCTTCCGAGCAGCCCTGGAAATAGGAGTAGACGTGGCTGGCGTTGTAGAATCGCCGCGTGAACTCCTTACCCAACACCGTCATCTCGTGGATGGACCTGTAAGCGAAGTTGTTGAGCATGTCGTAGTCCATCGTCCCGTTGGCGCGGAGAAGAACCTTGCCCAGGTCGGACCGCCAGCTGCCGAAGCCGCCGTCCGTCGTCGCCACTGCCGCACCGTACACTATGCCGTCCTGGAGTCCCCTCTCCCCCATGGTTATGGCCAGTCCGCCGCCCCCGGTAGCGACGAAGCGGCCTTCGAACTGGCTCGGGCTCGGGAGCCAGAGCCACAGGTTCACCTACACAAAGCGTCAATAGGTACCAGCTACAAGGTAAGCATAGTACCTAGGTGCAGAGGGGGAGACGCGAACAATATCTATCTATGCGGTATTCCGGACTGCGGCTCGAGAGCAAGAGAAAGGGAGGCATACGTTGTCATTGGCGAGGCCCGCATGGCTGTACGAGAACGTGACGTTGCAAAAGTCGGTGCTTCGCTTGCCGGGATTGGAGCTGCTGGCAGCAAGAGTGTGGTTCGTCACGGAGTTGGCAGTGACGGACGCTGGCGCCAGCACGATCCCTTCGAGGAAGCCTTTCGTGGGCAGAGCCGACTGCACGTACGACGGATTGCATACATCCCCGAGACCGAGCGCAGCTGTGAATTTTAGAAGTGAGGATAGGCTAAGGGCCCAGGGCAGGAGGGAGAGCTCCATGATGATAGGTACCTTAGGTACCTGTAAGTAATACCTGTAGGTAATACCTGTAGGTAGTACCTTGCTCACCTAACAGGAATATGCTTCTTCTAAAAAGCTAAGAGAGGAACAAGAGAACCTCTCGAGGCTAGACTTTTATTAGAAAAGCTCGATCGACAGAGAATATAAGAGAGGCCAGACTGCGATGAAATGCGCATGCATCCCCGTAGGCAAACGCGTCATCGCGCACATCGTAGAGGAGACAGTGCGGTTCATCTTCAGCCGCGATATGAATACGCCGAGTACTATAGGTCCTATACAGTTTGTGTGGACGGGGGCATGGCAGGTACGTGGTGGAAGTTACTATGTATATACCGACGGTACATAATACACAATTAGCAGGTAGTATTACCAGCATGGAAGCCCCAAAGCCTATACAGAACATAACAGCACTTCCTCATTTTAGGTAGGTAATTATCCGACGGAAGCCTCACGATACCGCCATCCGAGCTGCGCCTGTGAACGAATCGGCACAGTTACACCGTACCTACCAAACTCCTAGGTAGTAGGCAGACTTCAGGATAGGTAGGCAGATCTCCGGCACGTACAGATAGGCAGCTGTACACCCAACGGGGGAAAATAACGGGGTGCCCTTAAGAAAACACCCGGCAGCTCACCCGTGCTGCCGACGGGCCTGTTCGGTGACCAAATAGGCTATGGGAGTAGTTTCCATTCCAAATTCTGCTGATATCGAGTTTACGCTGCTGCCTTCGAACGACGGAACGCGTAATCCTAGCACGTGCCTTGAAGAAAATCGCACTACACCTTCGTCGCTTAATGGGCGAGCGAGAGATTTGGGGAGGGGAGATAGAAGGAGTGATCTATTCCTCCCACGTGCCCTGAGGACCAAGTTACAGTCCTCGTAACTACTGGCCCTCCGAAATAAGAGCATTTATTTTGGTCCAAGCCGAGT
Source organism: Barbatosphaeria neglecta (assembly GCA_022813145.1). Lineage (NCBI taxonomy): Eukaryota > Fungi > Ascomycota > Sordariomycetes > Barbatosphaeriales > Barbatosphaeriaceae > Barbatosphaeria > Barbatosphaeria neglecta. The sequence continues at coordinate 366,658 of JAKLNC010000001.1, read as the reverse complement.
ACGATGTGCACGTCGTAGTATCAGCTAAGAGAAGTACATACTGGGCACTTTGAAAGTAGTCAAGGCTGCCTGAGGCGACCTATCTATCTACCTAGATAAGTCCTTGTACCTATAGAGAGCCTTCCCACGTCGGCCTTACGAATAGATCGTCGAGCACATAAAGCCTCCCCTTGCGGCTCTTTGGAGCTTCGCTACAGCCGAAGGAGGTTGCTTCATTCGGGCCTTCCGTTTTGCCTCTCTCACTCTCTCTATCTCCTGGTTCTAGGTTGCGGGAAGTCATGATAGGGCTAGCCCTACACCGCCTACGTAAGAAAGGGCTGGGCTGCATAAAAGGTCCTTGGCGGAGGATCTCAGGAGCAATCAGAAACCTGGACCTTGAGCCGCGAATCATTCTTGCGTCGCTTCTGCCGTGAGGGGTTGTTGCCTCGCACCACGCTCACGTCCAATAGGAACGCCAATTCTTGGTCCTCGGCGTCGCTGGGCCCGGGCAGTAGAAAGGTCTTGCATAAAAGTTCCCGTAGCCTGGTGTAACCTTGCCGCCTCACACTGAATGGGCAGCACTGAGGGCTCCCGCTGGAGGCCGTGGGCTTCTACAAGGAACATGTCTTTACCTTGGCGCATCTGACGGTACATAAAGCGCTCCGCATTTCGTATTCCGGCCTCTCGATGACTTGCATCTTCATATATCGGCCTTTTGCTTGTTTCTGCCACTCCTTCAGATATCAACCGCCGTATATGGCTTCAATCATGGAGCTCGCATGGCTCCGAGATCCACCTACCTGCTTCAACGATGCAGCCTCCACAACCCACTGCCCCAGCACTTCCCGTCACGCCGGCTCCCGGCGATCCAGGCACGCGGCTCGCTCCTTACCTACTCCGACCGATGGGGGTGGACACGATGGACCCGGTGGGCACCGACTCGACTGGGGGGCTCACAAGCTCCAAATTGAAGATCTGTACATCACGCAGAACCTCCCCCTGCGAGTGGTCATCTCGCAGATGAGAGCTTCGTCAGGTTTCAAGGCGAGGTAGGTAAATCTCCCCACGGCAAGTCTCTATGCTGCCGGTGTATTGAAGTGCATAGTGAGTATGGACGCAGCAGCAGTGCGCAGCTAAAAGACCCGTGCCGAGGCAGCGAGAAGATGTATAAGAGCCAGTTCAAAAGATGGGGATGGCATAAATACCATTCCCGGGCGCAGGAGAGCTCCGGGGCTGCCGTCCTGATATCCGGTGGAAGATCGTGCACCCGCCCTACCCGGGCCGGCCCCCGAGACCGGCCGGTCGACTGGAACTTGACGCCCCCGGCACTTCGTCTGCAGCGATTCGAAGACGGCGCGTCGCACAGCCGTGAAGCGATGGGGGCGGCTGTGCGGGCTTACCTCCTTCATGCAGCCGAGCACGACGTCACGTGCAGAAGCACGACCCGGTTCCAGCTGCTCTGCCCACCCAACAGATCGATCACGATGGGGTGGCAGGCCGCCCTGGAGGCCTTGGAACACAACCAGCCGTTGGGCTGGCGGATGCTCCGAGGCGCCTTCAGAGACATGGAACAAGTGGTGCGCGATATCACCCTGCCAGCCTTCCTGGACCTCTGCTTCTACATCTCCCGCTCCCTGCTGTTCTCCGACCAGATGGACATCCTACTGATTTATCTCAAACACCTCCACGAGCTTACCGCACAGGCGAAGCCGACCCATCCAATCCGGCGGGTGGCCTCCCTGCTGCATTCCATTGCCCAGAGTCGTGACGAGTCCCAGACCGCGGCCAGCTTCGCGCTAGCTGCCAAGGTCTGGGCGGACACACTGGGCCAGACACGCGGTCTTTTCGACAGGAGTGCACTACTGGCTGCATGGGACGGCATACGTGTCATGGGAGGTAGCCACGACGAGAACGCGGTGAAGCAGTGGCTGGCTGACTGGGAGGAATTTTATGAGCTATCCATTATGACGCATGGAAAAGCGAGCCTCGTTACGGCCTTTCTCGAGGACGACGTCGCGCACCTCCTACACCAGACAAGATTGTATCCTATCCCGGGGGCAGAGGAACTGGGGAAGCTTGTGGGTCCTTGGCGGCGAAAGATGAGCTCGGCGTATCACATCGCGATGGGGGATGATGAATGTCCAGGGGACTTTTTCTCGTTTTAAGCGCGCAGTATCCCGGAATAGCTAATTAGAGGCGTTCCTGGGGCTATCGTATTGCTAAAAGGGAAGTACCCAGTACAGTGTCTTCTGCCACCTGAAAAGATAACACGGCGACTTTTTCGTGCATGAAGGATATTATAAGAAAACAACGGCGGGAACAAGAACTGATAATAATATTCAAGGGGATCCCGTGGCCCCTCCGTGTCTCCAGACCTCCCCAATGGTATATGTACGTTACCTAATTATCAGTAGCCTCCCTCTCCGCAAGCCAGTCGTCGCACTGAGGCTTATACCATGTCGTCAGCGCGTCTCATAGGGGGCACCGCCGCAACAGGCTTCCGGTGGGCTCCGGCCCAGGTGCCATTACCATCCTTGGCCGCGGCTCCATTAAAAAGCCCAGGTCCAGCTCCGGGGGCTCCTCCAGCTCCGGGTCCGGCTCCAGGTCCAGCTCCGGCGGCAGAGCCGGCTCCGGGGTAACCCCACCCAGCCTTTCGAGTGAATGCGGCGCCTGCTAGCTCAGGGTTTCCCCACGCGAAAGGTGCAGCGCGGTTCAGGGGGATGTGGTTGAAGCGCCAATCCCAGATGGAAGCGTAGCACATGCGGTAGGCGCTGAAGGCCATGACGGTACCAATGATGCCACCGGCGAGGACGTCATACCAGTTGTGGAATTCGTCGATGGTCAGCGCGCCGGCAATGAGCGTGGCGCCGAGAATGGGCGCGTAGATGGCGACCAGCTTCCACATGGCGGGATGATAGTTGGAGAACACCTTCAGCTTCGCGTTAAGGTACAGGTACAGGTACACGAAACCGGCGAACGCAGCGGTGGAGTGGCCGGACGGGAAGGACTCCAGCGAGTCGTCGATGTCGTCGATGTTGCCCGTACAGATCTCGCGTGTGTAGTAGATCCCGTTAAAACCCGCGCCATTGTATCCCGCACCCACCGCGCCTGGGGCGTTGCTGGCAAGATTGATGTCGGGCTTGCAGACGTCGAGGAAGTGGGGGCGCAGGCCGCCGATGAGCCACTTGAGGAAGACCTGGAAGACCGCCGCAGTGATAAGGGAGTACAGGAGGCCGATGATGCCATTGTTGACGTCCCAGAAGGAGCGAACGCGGATCTGGACGAAGAGGATGATGACGATGGGGATGATGGAGCTCAGCAGAGCCGAGAGCCAGATGGGCACTATCTCCTTGCGCAGCGGGTAGGCGAACTCGGGGTAGACGACCTCTCCGTCGGTGGGGAAGGTGACGGCAAACGAGCGGGTCGGTGCCGGTTTGGCCTCGTAAATCTAGGGAAGAGGATGCGAGTTAGACATGCTAGGGCACGACACGTTGGAAGACCCGAGAGATCGTGGGCGTGGTAAACTCACTCCGAGCCCAAGGGCACCCATGATGACCATGGTCAGGATGTCCAGCCAGGTGTACTTGAGCCACTGCCCAAACGACGGTCGAGTGGCCATGGAGTACGGCTCCGCGATAACACCATCGCGGCGTGCCGCTCTGCGGCTGAAGAAAGGCATCGTTCGAAGGGAAAAGGGGAGGGCAGCGGGGGGAGAGCGGCGATGAAACCACCGAACTGGTGCGGCGATGCAGAGCTGGGGAGGGATATAACCAAAAAAAGGGCAAAAGAATTTTGAGAGAAACAAAATTGGTTCCTATTATGAGAAGAGAGAGGGCGTCGGAGCTCGAACTTACTTTATTTGCAGCTGAGCTTGTGTTGATGCTGCGTGCTGGGGTTGTGGTTGCCCTGGGGTTCTAGACCACTGACGTCATCCCGTCGTTGGGACGTCATGGAAGTGTTTGTCGGCAGGTCCCATCGCAAGGAAGGTACAGGGCTTGCTGTCGCACGACCAGGCTGGAGCCTATCAGCCAACAGAAGGATGTGTTTGGGGGCATTGACAACCAAGTAGCAGCCGCAGTTAAGGTTTTGCATTCATCACACTCCGCACTGGGTGCAACAGCTGGAAGCGGCACAAGGCTTGGCAGACATCATGACTTGCCTACCCCACCGAAAAGCAGCCACAATATCGCTTATTTTCCTGTATTATTACAGGTAGCTGCCCGTTCAGCCCCACCATCGTGCACGTCGTCTGCCAGCGTCGCAAGTCCGTGCCGATGTTACACGACGCGTGCGAACGTCGCTCTGCCGCTCTGAGGCGAAGCCACTCAATTACACGTAAGTACGTGCATTGAATTGGAGAGAGGAAACGTCGCCGTTAACGACTTAATGCTGCCGTATTAGCCTCTGGAGAATAGAGCTGACGGGGGAGCGGACAATTGCAGGTACGTGACGCGGGAGAATCTGTGTGACAAGAGCGGCGGGAAGGCCTGGATCACATCCCGACCAGCAATGCGCGACGGTAATCTGTAAAAACCACGCGCAACTCCCCCTTTGCCAGCTCTTACACGTGGAACCTCAAAACCCCATTATGCACTTGGTGGAAATGGTATCAACCAGGTATCTTCAGCTGAGGGTAGCCCTTCCCTTTTCTGCCGAGGCACACCGCCTGCAGCTGCGGCCCTTTTGGGCTACAGCCCTTTGGGCTGCACTCGATGCCCGACGTCGCGGGGATGAGCCCGGGTGCATTGGACCACCGCGCGCAGAATAATGATTGCCGATTATAGCTATACACCACGGCATCCCCCCTGGCAGTAGAATCTGGCGACAGTGACCGTTACGATGGGAAGCTCACAGAGCATCGAGTCCAAGGATCTGTGCGAGTGGTGCAGCGGAGTCAATATCCAGACACTCACGGCGCCGGGCGGCCACGAACATGCTCCCGCCTTGGAAATGTTGGTGGAGAGCGCCTCGAAGTGTACGTTCTGCGCCCTTCTCAAGGAGCAGGTCGAGGCGGCCAACTTCGCCGTCTTCGATCCGGACGGCGGCCGGTACGGTATCTACTTGACGCTTGCCAGGCATGCTCGCACCCGCGATAGGGTCTTCAGCGTCGCCCCAGATGCCTTCCTCCAGATCAATTGCCACTTTTACCCCGAGGACATGCGAACATCGCCCTGGCCAAGCTCCTCCAATGGCGGGTACCGCGTGCCGTTGAAAATCAGGACGTCGCCTGGTAAGTGCGCTCGCAGAGTCAGGTGCTGGGAGAGCATGGATCACGAATATGGCTTATTATTGGGGAGAGCTTCGGAAGTTGACGCCATAATTAACGCATTCCTATAAGTCGACCCTGCTGCGTCCCTGGGGGCTATACCACACAGGGAGCTCACGACCACCGGCTCGGCAAGTTCCTTCACGGTGGCTAGAGGCTGGATGCGAGACTGCATTGAGCACCATGACTGCGTCGAACCGCTGCCGTTTGTCGGAAATGTGTGGCCGGGCCGCCTCTTAGACGTGACGGCCATAGATGCGACGGGATCTGCGGTGCTAGCCGAGAGGCGGGATGTGGTGAAGCTGGTCGAATTCAACGAGGAAGAACGTCGCCCACCTTATGTGACCCTGAGCCACTGCTGGGGTGCGCAGCTGCCTGCTTCAGCCACTACGACGCGGGACACCCTGGCCAGTCGCAAGCAGGGGATTGAATTTTCCAGCCTCCCCAAAACGTTCCAAGACTCCATCGTCATAACCAGGGGGCTTGGGCTGACCCACCTGTGGATCGATGCTCTGTGTATTCTGCAGGGTGACGGCCCCGACTGGGAAAAAGAGGCCGTGAAGATGGGGGCCATATACAGCAAGTCGGAGGTTACCATCGCCTCCGAGTGGAGTGGCAGCTCCGCCGGGGGCTGTTTCAACGACAAGAGCCGGAGACTGAAGCAGTCGACGGAGCTGCGGTATGTCCTGAACGCGACCCTGGACGATGGCAGGGAAAGCAGGCTGGAGCTACATGCCCCCCAGCTTCGAGACTGGGATCCGCTCCGGACAGAGGAGGAGAGGACGGCGCTGGCCAAACGCGGCTGGACGTATCAAGAACGCATCCTCTCCAGACGTATCCTGCACTACACGAGCGGCCTGATCATCTGGGAGTGCCGTCGTGTCTATCACACGGAAGATACCCTTCTCAGCTGGGATCTGAACGCCTTGACCGTGTCCGGGCAGGCCAGGTCTCTGTGTCGGGATCGGGGCAAGGCCAGCCGCCACGCGCTGATTCTGATGTGGTACAAGGAGATCGTGTATTCCTATAGCGGGCGCCAGTTCACCTACCCCTCCGACAAACTGACGGCCGTCTCTGCCCTCGCAATGGCCGTACACAAGCAGACCAATCTGCCGTATCTCGCTGGAATTTGGGCCAAAGACCTGGGTTGGGGTCTTGCTTGGAAGGTTGAGGAGATCCCCGTCCCATACGCCGAAGACATATGCCCGTCGTGGTCATGGGCAAGTCAGGGAGTTCAGGTTAGTTGGGCCGGTTCGGATACCAGTCTCTACCGCCAGGGGGATGCAGCCTATGTTGAGCTAAAATCCATCGACGGCGGTGGCGCCGACGTGTTCTCGAGTGGCCCAGCCCTCTGTCGCCGTATCACCGTGTTCGGACGCCTTCAGAAAGCGGTGGTGATCCACGGCGATAGTAATGGCAGAATCATACAATCGCGCCTGCTTGACATGGGTAGGAAGGAAATTGGCTTTGCGAGGATGGACTACGTCATGGCGCCTGGCTCGGAAGAAGTTGTTGATCTCCTGCTTCTTTTGCATGACACCCACACTCTCCTAGGCACAGATTTGTACTGTCTCGTCCTGGGTCCCAGGGAGCTCGGCCCCACGGGAGGCGACACGTACCGGAGGAAAGGATTCGCTAACGTCTCCGTGGATTCGGGACTCGAGTGGTTCGAGGCTTCGCCAGCTAGAGCGCTTAGCATAGTTTGACTTGGCCTAGTCTAGTACATAAGTACCTAGTCCTACCTAACAATACACGAAGGGCCTTCTTGCTGCTCTTATCATCATATCATAGGTAGGCTTTACCAACCTTGGAACACAGAAGTGACTGCTTACTGGAGTTATGCACCTATGCCAGCGAGAAGCAGAGCTTGCGCTCATCCACATCGCAAGACGCGACATTCAATGGCTCCTCCCGTGGCTGCCTATTTATTCCTTGGCGCATCAAAGTTCACGGGCCCTCCTCGGCCTGATCACGACTATCACGTCCTCTCCCGGCCCGCTTAGCAACCATAGGGCTACAGCAGAAATCAGGGTACTAATGCGATTTTACCTTATAGGTAGGTATGGTACGCAGCAGGTTCATCACGTCTGTCTAAGGGTAGCCCGGCTGTTAAAAGCTACTAAATTGGAAGTTTAATATGGACGCACCTACTCGGTGATATCTGCCGTCCCGGATAATAACCTAACACCTACCGAAGATCCCCGACCTCTCCCTTTCTGAGCGGGCGAATAGGCGTCGCCTATAGCAGAATGGGTGCCCCATAGGTAGTCCGTCTTCGAAAAGCCCATCAGGACTAGCACAAGGGAGTGGTCAGAGTCTACATCGATAAGCCATACTATTGGTAGTAATAATGTTAGATAGGTGAGTTACCTCCATACACGTAACTTACTCCCTAGAGCCGAACGTGAAGCATGACCCCCCACGCGCCCGAGATTCGGGCGGCCGCCAGATCAATCAATATCCGCGCAATCTGAGGCTAAACTACGAAGCATAGTGCCTAGCAACCTAACATATACGGGGCCTCCGCCCTCAGAATCTGCGGCGGCTCATGTAGTACCTATCTTAGATATTTAGGAGGTATCGTCCAAGATAGCATCCCACGAATCACCCAAGCTTGTTACGGGCATCCAGCCAACAATAGCAACCATTTCGACCAAGATGCTGTGGAAGGCTCTCATCCTAACCCTCCTGGCGGGGCGTGGCTACGGCCAAAGCTTCTCCATGATGCGCTTTAGCTGTTCGCAGCTGGTCACAGACCGTATCGACCCTCTAGTCAACCCCGGCTTAATACCGTCGCCGCATCTTCACCAGATAGTCGGGGGGAACTCGTTCAACGCCTCCATGGATCCAGAAACGCACGACCTTGCTAAGATCTCGACTTGTACCAGCTGTACTTTCAAGGAAGACTTCTCGAATTACTGGACTGCTGTTCTGTATTTCCGAGCTCGCAACGGGACGTTTAGGCGCGTGCCTCAGTTTGTGAGCCAAGGACTTCGCGGCCGGGGTGGGATCACCGTGGTTAGTTTCCCCCTCCTCTGCCTACACGCTGCAAAAGGGCGTAGGTAGCGTAGGCCACGGTGACGTAACTAACGGTAACGTAGTATTATATCCCTCCGTACGACGGCCAGACGAAGGTCACCGCCTTTAAGCCTGGGTTCCGCATGCTTGTTGGAGACGCCGCTTTGCGCTCACAAGGCGATGCGCCTAAGGTGTGCCATCGCTGTATGCAGGCGACAGGAGACGCTAGTAATATCGAATGCTCGGCTCCGGATACCCAAGCCCTACCCCAGGGCCCCTGCGCCGGGGGCATACGCTCGGTGATTACCTTCCCTACCTGCTGGGACGGTAAGAACACCGACTCTCCAGACCACAAGAGCCATGTTGCCTATCCAAGCTCCGGAACGTTCGACACGTCCGGCAGCTGTCCATCGACTCACCCTGTGAAGCTGCCGCAAGTGATGTACGAAGTCATGTGGGACGTATGTGGCCAAGTTTCTTCCTTTCCTCCCTTTTCCCGCTCTTGCTTCACAGGTTGCTTCAGCTTGACACGCCCAACTTTTTGTCACCGCCTCACCGAGCTTCCACCAAGTTTCTGCTTTGTGCTTACTTCAGTCATACATTAAACTACAGACGCGGCCATTCAACGACGAAGCCTTGTGGCCTGAGGACGGCTCGCAGCCGTTTGTCTGGAGCACTGGGGACAAGTGAGTTTCTCTCCCGCAGCGTTCGCAGAGTGGGGCTGCCAATCTAACAACGATGGACAGGACCGGATACTCGCAGCACGGGGATTACGTCTTCGGCTGGAAAGGCGATTCTCTCCAACGTGCTCTGGATGCTCGCTGCACCGGCGCTGTCTGCAGCCAACTTGAAATACAAACTACAGAGGAGGCGATGAAGTGTACGAAGTCGCCGATGTACAAGGAGGATATTGATGGATGTAAGTGTCATCTAACCCCATTAGGATGACCTCGGCGGCTTAACAGAGCTAACCATTCGCAGGGCTGACCGATCTCCCGGGAATGCTCATGGTTGACTAAGCTAGGTTTGATCGCAAGGCGCAGGAAGACTGCGGTACCCGTAGCCTCTGTTCATGGCACGCCCGGGACAAGGCAGAACGCATTTACGGTGACTAAGCTTCGCAGGGTGAGAAAAGAAGAAAAGAAAGACGAGACAGTTCGTAAACCGCTTGGGAAACTAGTATAAAAGTTTCATGGAATGAAGTCGTCACGAAAGGCAGCGAAGCCTTCCCGAGATACTACCTTACCGATCTAAGTAAGTAATTAATAGGTAGTCGTAAGAAGTCTAAGCGCCTAATTAGCGCCACCTTGTAACTCGGCCTCACAAAGATTTCCATGAATCAGCCAATATTTTCATATGAGAGCACGTTTTGACCTTCGATTATAACGCCGCGTCCCACGTCTGGGATATCGAGAAGGCTTCTAAACACCGTGAAGATGCGTATGGAAACTCAGGGTATCCGCTCTCTAACTGGCAGGCTCGCAGGGTTTAGTTCTTCGCGTCTTTGGTAAATAGTATAGAGTCTCGAACTTGCGTTGGTAGAGACCCTGGCGGCTTATCATCAATCAGGTAGATGCTTCAGTAAGGCAGGTCGGGTAGTTGACTTGAACATATTGATGTCTGTGAAATTAATGAAATCAGTTCAACGAACTAAACAAAAAAGAACCTTTGGGTAAGACAGTTTAAAGCAGACGCATCGTCATAGTAATGTTTATTAGAGGGTAAGAAATCGAAAAAGAAAGCGGAAGAACTTGATGAGGGGGGATCGGAAGCTGGTGACCCCGTGACTCATCTAGCCTCACCACGTGCAGTTCCAACCACCGTCTGAGAGACCCACTTCCAAGGCCCCGCAGGAGCGCTTGCTAAGCGTGCCCTGTCGCTATTTCGCTGTATTTGAGCCTGTTTTAACACATGAATAGCCACGATCTGAGGGGTTTCGAAACCCAGGTTTCTTTTGACGACCTAGCCTTATCTTCAGCAAGTCTACAGGGGCCAGGTTATTATGGCATCGTCTTCACCGAGCAATTGCATTTTCGAGCTTCTTTCGTCTCCACAACATACGGCTGGGCAGAGCATTTCTTCTACCCATTGCATCCCAATCCCGGCTTCGTCAGGCACCCTTGCCCTGCACGTCTTGCAGCACCAGCCAACGGACCGGCCCATTGAAGACAGATTCTCGGCCCATGTCTTTGGTACCTCGGGGTCTCAGGCGCTCGAGAGCGGTTCGCGAATACAGATCGTACTAGGCGTCTATGATGGCCATCGAGGTCCTTGGGCAGCCGAGTTAATTGCGCGGACCCTACCCGCGAAGCTATTATGTCCGATGCAGAGCCGTTCAGGCGAGGAAGTGGGCGAGATTCAAAGTATCTTCGCGAACATTGACCAGCAACTGCTGTCGTCATTCCAGAACTCCTGTCCTGCTGCCTTTCCCTCTTCCAAGGCCAAATTTTCGTCCCGCTCCCTTTTCCAGAGGCTGAAACCACGGTCCGTGAAAAGTCCAAATCCGGCAAGTGAGAGTCAGCCACTGCAACGGGAAATCAAAGAGCCAAATGCTACAGTCGACAGCGCCAATACCTTTGATGCGCTGCATGTTCTCAGCGGCTGTACGGCATCTATGCTGCTCATCAGCATTACCAGTGACTCTTCGATGCCGTCTCGTGCTGCTGTCGTCAATCTTGGCGACTCTCGGACAGTTCTCGCAGATGCCAGCACGGGCAGACTTCGCGCCTGCAGCCGGGATGTCAATTCTACAGTCGACGATGAGAGGGATCTTATCCTCTCGCAACACCCACACGACAATCCTGCGGACATCTTCGTCGGCAAGCGTCTCTTCGGCGATACAATGTCGACAAGGGCTTTTGGCGACGGGATTTATAAGCTACCTCTACCCCCCTCGGCCACAGCGGTTCCCTTTCAGCCCCTGAATCTGAATCAGAAGCTACTGCACAGGCACTTCCTCAGAGAGCTGAGCGCTCACGAAGTGGCCGAGACGCGTCGCTCTGGCAAAGCCAAGACCGTGCCGCTGATAGATCGATATGACGCCATGTTCTCGCGGTACAAAAGTCCACCATACATCTCGGCACAGCCGGATGTCACAACGATCAATCTCGAAATAAACAAGAACACCACTTCGCATGACAAAACTGCTGCACCCGAGGGGGTCGACCGTCTGATAGCGATCATAGCAAGTGACGGGCTCTGGGATCTGGTTGGAAATGACGAAGCTATGGAAATCGTGAGAAACGCCGTTGCGGCAGATGAAATGAAGCAAGGGGCCGAGAACCTAGCGAAGGTGCTGTTGGATGAGGCTATTGAAAAGAAGCGACGGCTACCCGGGGATGATGTTACTATTCTCATTGCTGTTCTATAGAGTCAGCTTATATTAGCCTACACCCTGGGTTTCTTCGGAACAGTTTAGCCGTATAATGCCTAGGTATATACGCGTGCTAAGAATCCATGGGCCCAAACAAGGGAGAACTTAATACATCCGACTCTATCTCTGGCTCTTTCGTGTTACCCGATACGATCCTCTACTGAAGCTTGTCCCTTGAGTCGTCATGTGTTTCCAAGTCGCTGTAATTCCTCGAGTAATGAAGCGGTATATGGCGTGCTATTCGGGATGCCGCGCCGGACTTGCTGCACGGCCGCCTTTTGCTATAGAGGGCGAAGCGAGAGATGGAGGGTGGGGATCTGAGCAAAATGGGTTAAATGCATGCGGCTGGGTAGAGGAAATTTCGGTTTGGGCTTACTGCGGCCTTGAGGCGTACCAATGAACGAAGAGTTTTATATAATGATATGATTTTGTAGTGGGCACAATCTTGTTTCATTGGGCCTCACAGCGCCCCCTTCCGCAAAAGCCTCATGCACCGTCCGCCACCCTCCTGGTCTTGATTAAATATCGGCTTGCTACCCATAACTGAGACCCAAGGAGAAGATCGCGATCACTCATTTTCTATTTCCCCGCTCACATATATCAGCCCACATATAAGCATCGCTAAGATCTTTAAGGCATCATGAGTTCCAATCACTTCAAGATCAAACGACAGGCACATGCCTTGAGTCGTCGGGCTGACAGAACCATCAGCCCTTTCGCTCACGTCGCATCGGGGCAAATATGGGAGCAAGAGGAACGACGCCCTAGCACATTGCCGCTCGACTTGGAGAACGGCAGGCCTGAGACCGCGCCCAAAAACGAAGTGGGCGGCCCAGTTACCCAGCCCCCGTCAGCAGAAGAGGATGCACTGGGCTTGAGAAATCGGCTCAGGCAGGACGAACCTGCATTTGTCAACACCAACAACCATGAAGAGTCGGGAAGGAAGAGGAAACCTTTCAACGTAGCTAATCAGCTGCAGTGCATGTTCCTGAATACGTGGCTAAATCTTTTACTCCTTCCGCTGCCCGTCGAGTTTGCCCTCCACTTCGTGAAGGGCAACTCCATCGAGATATTCGTCGTCAACCTCATAGCGGCAATCCCTTTAATGGTACCGAACGACATCAGCCTTTGGTGAGATTGCTCTGCGGGTGGGAGATCGGCTGAGCGAGTTGATTTACATATTCACTGTGTGAGTCCGTTGCTAGCCCCCGAATGCGAAATGCAAGGTGCACCGCCTACTCATGTACCCGAATACAGACTATTGTAGTGCTAATAAGCTACACTTGACCTGGGGGCGTGTCTGTATTCGGATACATGAGTAGGCGGTGCAATCTTCGGAAGGGCGCGTTGACAAAAGCGCTTGTGAATCCAGCCGCGCTTATGGTCGCTGGCTTAACTGGAGACCAAAAAACGCCCGACTTGCAGTTGTTACGGACACCTGCAACGGAAGAGGCGGACGAGAAGGGGGAAGAACCGCAACTGCACTTGGGCGTTGCTTTGTTCACTTTTGCTGCCACGGTGGTTCTCTCGTTCTTTTGTATCGATTTCGCCGTTAACAGTATCGACGCGCTTAACGTCGCAGACGCCCATCTCCAAGACTTTCGTCGGCTTCATCCTCCTACCACTCCCGAACTGCGACTTCACCGCCGTCAAGCTAGCAGTGCTTGACAAACTGGATGGGGGTATTAACTGTACTGTCGGGAAGTGTTTACAGTCGGCGTTACTTATGACACCGATGGTCGTTTTAATCGCATGGGGGGTAGGAGTCGACCTGACCCTGGTGTTTGATGGGTTCGAATTCGTCAGTCTCTTCACTTCTATCCTGCTGTTAAACTTTCACATGACGGAAACACGCCTAATCTGGTAAGCATTCATCAACTCATCCAGACGCCTTTACATAGACTAACACTTTGAGATTCCTAGGCTACAGGGGGTTCTTTTACTTACGGATTGGGTGTTAATTGGCCTCGCTGCTTTTACTCTACAGTATGACGGCTGTCACAAAAGAGAGTGTCTGTTAAGCATAGCAATTATGAAGGGCTTCAGTACTATTATGCGCTTCGTGATATGGTAATCGCAGTGGCCGCTTTACTGTTGTCACATAGATTTGCGCTTCTCATTCTTAGTGTCACTGTAGGTACGTAGGTACCTACGTAATAATGCGCGTGTTCGTGTAATAGCGAAGGAACCGGAGAAAGGAAAGTGAACTTCACTGTGTGGAAAAAGAGGGAAGAAGATATCAAAACAAACGAAATCTTGCTTACTTAGCTAAGGTGCGTACGTAGGTACGCATAAATGCACGGGGCATGGTGCCCAATGGTGCCCAAGGTGGCTGGCTGCCTTAAAAGGGACCATCAGGACGTGCGCAATATCCTGGACAGCAAAGCTCGGATACCAAGCTGACACCTTGGGAGGTTGAACAGACGTCAAGGTTCGTCCTAGGGAAGCCATCCCACCGACCACCAGTCGCCATGCCGATAGCAGAGAAGCGGAAATACCCCAAAGGGTACAGCGGCACCCGACTATCGTGACAGATCGCGATAGAGAGCATACTCCTTAAGTGTATATGTGTACTTATAACGTAAGTAGGAAATAATGTATTCAGAGCTCAAGTAAACTGCCTGGCGTGAGGAGAACGAAAGGTGTGGGATGACGACAATAAGTTCTCCTGTACGTGCCGGAATCCGGGCTTACCAGCCGGCCGAATCATTCGCCTTAGGTCCATGGTCCCGCTCCAAATTTCGGACCGTGGTGCTGAGTGAGATCGACATGCAGGCGACCATCTATGTGAGAACAAGTAGCGATGACCTATCTCTATTTCAAGTCCCTGGGGAACGGAGGACCCAACGGTGTTTCGTCTCCAAGGAAGCCTCAGCTTTCCCCAGCGTACAGCCAACGCCACGCCTAACAACACTATGACGACAAAGCCGGCAATAGTGGGCATCCACCACCTCAAGCTCCCCTCGCACGACATCCAGGAGACGTTACACTTCTACACGGCGCACCTCGGCTTCGCCTACGTATCCGAATACGACCACATTGATGCGCACAGCGGCAAGGTCTACGCCGTCATGCTCCGGCACCCGCCGACAGGCCTCCTGATCGAGGTGCGGGACGAGCCCACGCACGCCTCGCGCCAGCACGGCTGGGATCCGGTGACCTGGGCGCTGCCGAGCCGCGACGACTTGGTTGTGTGGCGCGACTACTTCGAACGGGAGGGCGTCGAACACAGCCGCGTCTTCACCGGCGCCCTCGGCTGGGTTCTCTGCGTGCGGGACCCGGACGGGCGCGTTGTGCGCTTTTACACAGTTGAGACACACGAGTGGACGGCCGAGGTGGACCACGACGAATATTGGCTAGGGCGGTAGGGGCGTGGCGAGCTACCTACGTATGTACTTATCTGTGCTAGGTACTAAGTATGTAAGAAGGTACCTACTAGAGGTACCTAAGCAGAGCAGTATAGCGAAATTAACAAATCATAAACGACAAGTTATCCCAATCTCATAAGCCAGATCCCAAAAATGACAAGATTGGGCCGGGCCCGGCCAATGAATGCTTTTACATTATCATCTACAACAGGGCCATGGCCCTCCACGCCATTATGGTGTCTACCTATCTAGGTATGCGCGGGTATCCTCTCACGACCGAGCAGCAGGAACATGAGCGGAAACAAGTGTGTGGTAGGATGTCGCCCGGCTTTGAGAGCAACTGGGTGCTGCGTTGTGCCATGTTGCCACGTCGTGTGACAAGGTTTGATAAACAGGGCTTGGAGCAGAATAGCATCAATTCAGGGTGATCACTTTAGAGGTGTGTGTGTTAAAGGCTTCATCCTGATAGGTTGGCCAGCCTTAATGTCGAACCGCCGTGATAGGAGCTTGCATCACCATGCCGCGATGTGCGAGGCGTGGGGAGACTGCGGCTGCGAAAGGATACCGATTGACGTTAAGCTAAGGCTAAAGAAAGAAAATAGGAAAGATGAGATTACGCGGGGCGCGCGGAGAACCTAAAGCATGAACCTACCTACCTAGGTACCCTCCCTGGTAGCCGTCGGCTTCTGCGTGCAGGCTGAGGTTTAGCTGGCGTGTGGCCTCGTGTTCGAAGGTTAGCTAGAACAGTAAACGCGTTATAGCTTATGATACCATATCTAATAGTAATAATTCACGTAGATTTTTTTGCGCGGAACGATTGCTTTGAAACAGCTCGATTTACCTAATATTGTCTCAAGTGGTTAATAGTGAAGAAAAGGAGAGAGTAAACGCTATCTTCGCTTTCTAGGATGGGCTTCGTCCCGTGACTTCTGCGACTGCCACGCGTCACGCGGCTGCTTTACTAATCGGTGCCCCTCCCTTTCCCCGAAGCTATTATGGTGATTCAAATACAGTTCTCTACGCCATCCGATCTTCCAGTCCGCAGGCTACAATCATGTCCCGGAACAGCCCCCCCTCGGCGTACAGCTCGCGCGGCGGGCCGACTTCGACGACCTCCCCCTTGTCGAGCACGACGATGCGGTCATTTTCGATCTATAATCTCTAGACGTTAGACGACGGGCAATCCTGCCGGAGTCTTCCCTGTCGAACTTACCGCATTCTCGAGCCGGTGAGAGATGATGATGCGCGTCTTAGAATGGAACTGCGTGGCCAGCACCTGATGGATTACTCGTTCCATCGAATGATTGATGGCAGCCGTCACTGTTATGTTGCGGATCAGCCCGGCCCCGGAAGTGAATAACATGGAATGCGAGGACGACGCAGTTCATACCTTCATCCAAGATGACGATATTCGCGTTGAGGAGCAGGCAGCGGGCGATAGCAAGCAGCTGCAGCTGACCGGCGGACAAATTGGAACTGTATACCCCAGATACAGAGATGAGCACCATGCGGTCAGCACATGTCCGGCACTACACGTTCGTCTTGGGTATTATCGGAATCGGGCGCTGACTTTGACGCCCGACTATGGGAGAGACACGGCTCAGGCAAGAGGCCCTCCGCAGAGACTTACCCGCCTTTGGTGACCCAGTGGTCCAGCGCCGCATGCGGGCTGTCGAAGTAGCCGGCGAGCATGCTGTCGCGCACGACCCGCAGCAGGTCGGACTCGTCGTGCCGCGCTTGGGGGTCTAGGTTGTCGCGCACGGTGCCGGCGAAGGCGCGGCAGTTCTGTGGCACGATGGCCACGCGCGACCGGAGGCAGGCCACGTCGACGCGGGCGATGTCGAGCCCGTCGATCTCGATCCGCCCGCCCGTCTCGGGTTCCAGTACGCGCATCAGAGACAGAGCGAGCGACGACTTGCCGGCGCCCGTGCGGCCCACGATGGCCGTCGACTGGCCCGGAACGAACACCAAGTTGATATTCTTGAGCGCCGGGCGTGCCTGTAGCCCGGGAAGGGAGCTGTGGCTACTGTACCCCGCCGTGAAGTTCGCGATGGCGATTCGACCGTGGCGCGGCCACGCGGCCGGCACGGGCTCCCCCGCCCTGGTGGTAGCGCTGTTATTGCCGTTATTACCATCATTTGTATTGTTGCCTCCTCGGCCGCTGCGCAGTATCCTCGGCTCGGGCTCTACGTCGGCTAGCGCGAA
Organism: Barbatosphaeria neglecta; assembly: GCA_022813145.1. Taxonomy (NCBI): domain Eukaryota; kingdom Fungi; phylum Ascomycota; class Sordariomycetes; order Barbatosphaeriales; family Barbatosphaeriaceae; genus Barbatosphaeria; species Barbatosphaeria neglecta. The sequence goes on along the minus strand of JAKLNC010000001.1, from coordinate 349,449 downwards.
GATGCGCTGCGTAGAGACCATCTCGACCTCCATCTGGGTCCGTAGCAGAACCATCCCCGAGAGGGACTGCGAGATCTGGAGCATATATGACATGACGAGGCCCAGCGTGCCCGCGTCGGCGCCGGAGAGGAGGAGGGTGGCGGCAGCGAGGCCCTGTAGCGGTCTGTCGCGTAACCGAATAAGCAAAGGGTTTTAATAAAAAGGGTTTATAGAAAGGGGGGTACCGGCTGAGGGGTCCCCAGGCAAGACGGGACGGAGCACTCACATCGAGACGAGGGAGAGCCGGAGGACCAGCCAAAGGTCGACGGCTACGACGGCCATGTACGCCTTCAGGTTCGTCTCTACGTTGGCGCAGTGCACCTGACGGAAATGCGGGTAGCGGCCGAAGACGCGGACGATGTCGGCACCGTCCATGGTCTCCTGCAGGTGGGTGAGGAGCGGGCTGCGCGAGCTTGTCTCGAGGCGCTTCGAGTCAACCAGCACGCCCATGGCGCTGTGCAGCAGCCACCAGCAGAGACCGGCGAGAGCCGCCACGGCGATGACGGACGTCGGCACAGCGGCGACGAAGACGAGCAGCGACGAGCCGGCCATCAGCAGCGTGTTGAGGATGCCAAAGACGGAGAAGAACAGCGGCCCGTCGGTGCGCGCGAGGTCGTTGGCGAACCGGTTCAGCACCTCGCCCGGGGGCACGCCTTGGAGGAAGCGCATCGGGCTGTGCAGCACCCCCGCCACCAGGAGCCGGTGGAGCTGCCGGCACGTCGGCTTGAGGCACAGGTACCACCCCGTGATCATCGACAGGCAGCTCGTCGCCGTCTGGATAGCGCTGGCCCCCGCGTACAGCTCTAGTCCGCGCATGGCCGAGCCCCGGCTGAACGTCTCGGCCACGTCCTTCAGCATGTATCGCGCGTAGACGCTGGAGAGGTATGAGAGCACGGTCAGGAGGACCATCACCAGCCAGCTGCGCGCCCCCGCGATGCCGAACCAGCGCCGGTACGTGGCCGTGGGGATAAGGCCCGCCTGTTGGACGCTCTGGAGGCCGAAGCCATGTATCCCGGAGGCCCCCATAGCGCTGGCCCCGGTAGCGTTCTCCCTGATGGCGTTATCCCTAATTGCGCTGTCCAAGCCGTCCTCCCGCGGCGGCAGCTCCTCCGCGATCGCGTTCGCCTCCGCTGCCGCTTGGTCGCCAGCAACAACAACAGCCTTCAGCACGTCTAGGTCGACGGCCCGGACGGGAGTCTCCTCAGCCTCGGGCTTCACGGCGAGGATGTCATCCGCAATGTCGTCCACGGTGCTGTCCGTGGCCGCCATCAACCCGCTCAGGGTCGCGTCCGCCGACGACTCGACCACGGTGCCCTGCGAGACTTCGAAGACGCGGTCGGCAAGGCCCAACAGGAACTTGGAATTGGTGGCCAGGATCCGGGTCCGGCCACTCAAGATGCCCGCGGGGCCGAACACGTGGTCGACGAGGTGGCTGTGCACCGCCACGTCCAGGGCGGCCAAGGGGTCGTCCAGGAGATAGATATCGGCGCGGGAATAGATCGCCCGCGCCAGCGCCAGCCGGCTCTTCTGGCCTCCCGACAGCCCGGTCCCGTGGCTGCCGATGAGCGTCGCATCCCCGTTGACCATGTGTGTGAGGTCGACGTCGAGGGCGCATGCCTCGATGACCCGGCGGTAGAAGGTCTCGTCGAAGGCGCGGCCGAAGAGGATGTTGTCCCGGATCGTGCCCGTCGCCAGCCACGGCACTTGAGGCGTATACGCGACCGTGCCGCGCCGCACGACGGAGCCCTCGTCCGGCTGGAGGCTGCCCAGGGCCATCTTCAGGATCGTCGACTTGCCGCCCGAGGAGGGGCCGGCGAGGGCGGCGAGCTCGCCGTCGCGGACGGAGAACGAGACGTCGTGTAGGAATTTGTGCGACGGAGATGCCGGCCAGCTCAGACTGACGCCGTCGAGGCCGACGCGGGGGCGATTCGCGTCGTCCGCGTCGTCCGCATCGTCCGCGCCGTCCGACTCGCCGTTGCCGTCGGCCGCAGTGCTGTCGGCAGTGCCGAGACCCGGAGCTCCCCAGCCAGCCTGCCGTCGCGCGTTACTGCCCGGTCCGCCGCAGAAGCTGCGCACTCTCCCATACGAGACGATGCAGCCAGCCCACGATGACAGAAAGATGGGCAGCAGGGTCAGGGGTATGACGAGCAGGGTGCAGAACATCAGGGCCGGAAAGATCTGCTCGCTGCCCAGGTGAGACTGCAGCGACATGGCCACGATAAAGGCCACGACGGAGATGACGGTCGAAGCTGAGCGCACAAGCGCGTGCATCGCCGTCGACAGCCAGATCAGCGACTGGCCCACCGCCAGCTCGATCCCGCGCAGGCCGTCAAGCCGCCGTTCAACCACGGGCTCCTGCGCCCACAACTTGATCATGTCGGCGTTGGCCAGCGCTTCCGACGTCAGGGCCATGCGGGCATCCCGGCGTTTCATGGCCCTCACCTGGAGGATCTGCATGAAGTAGTTGCAGAGCAGGTACATGGGGACCATCACGAGCTGACACGCACGGGGGAGGAGAGGAACATTCGTCAGCTGCCAGTGCATCCTAACCCTCGGTATTATGGGTATGACATGAATAAGAACTTGGAACTCACCACCGAGCAGGCGGAGGCCAGGCCGCTTTGCCAGCCCAGAATCATGCCTAGACTGACGAGAGAGACGAGGACCTGCAGAGGGGCCGACCACACGACGTGGATATGGGCGACAAACTCCTGGATCCGGAACGCGTCGATCTCGATCAGGTTGACAGCGGAGAGTTCCGCCCTGCCCGTGCTCTTCGTACCGGTACTGCTAGAGGAGCGTGAGGCCTTCTCAAAAACCTGCGAGGCGATGCCCGCCTTCAGCTTGGCGCCGGCGATGCGGAGCTGGTTGAGCGTGTGGGACACCGCGAGCGCATCGGTCCCTGCGACGAGCAGCAGCACGACCACCAAGGCCGGCTTCCGTGTCGCCAGGAAGGACTGCAGCACCCACGGCTGCGCGAATTTGCAGACCACGTTGACAGCCTCCCAGATGAAGCTCAGCGCAATCTCCGCCGGGCACACGTGAGCCAGAAAAGCCCAAAACCCGGGGAGTGCTGTTGACTCCTCGTCGTCCTCGTCTTCTTCCGCGCTGGCATCGACGAGAACCTCTCGTATCTTCTCCGGGTCGACCCCCGCGGGGAGGGATGGGAGATCGGCCATGGTGAGTGGCCTCTTCCGGCCGAGCGAGATGTAACTGCTGATGTAGGAGAAGGTGAGAAGGGAGATGAGGGAGTTCGCGGTAGTACCCGCCCCCGCAGACGGCTCTGCATCGGCACGAGACCCGTCCGCAAGGAAACACGCGACGTAGGCAGCCGCTGAACAGGCTGTCCAAGCCGTCCAGTGGCCAAACAGAAGCCCCTGAGACACAGACAGGAGAAGCATGGAGACGTTAAAGGCGAGACGCGCTGGTCTGGACGAGCCCAGGACGAGGAGCAGAATGCACCCGAGGCTGGCCACGACAGCCGATACCCGGGCGGTGACATGGATAACCAGCCACGCGGTTCTGTCCACCTCTGTTGATAAGGAGATATAGGCATCGCGAAGTAGGCTCGTAATGAGGAGCCCCTGAGCCACCTAGAGGCAAGTCGGTACAGGTAAGCACGTGCGGCGAAGACAGGTTTCAGAGACGCTATTACGTACCAGGAATATGGCGACGGCCACGCTCAACTGCGGCGCAGAAGAAGGTCGATCGCCGTGGTCGGCACCCCCGTTCCGGCGGCGGACACCAGAGCACCGATGTGCGGTGACTCCTACAAGCAGGAGTGAAGCAGCCACTTGTAAGCACCTAGCGCAGGGCCGTGTCAGTAACCACTGACTAGGTCAGTTCCGGGGGGGTGGGCGCGCCAATGGAATGGAACGGATTCGATATGTAAGTACCAAATGATTTCCTGCGACAGGCCCGCGGGTTGAGCGAGGCCATCCTGGAGGACAAGGCCGATCGGCCGGTGCTGCGGATACTGCGAGACAGCGCCGTCAACGGCGAGGAAGAGCGGAGTATCCATCTTGCAGCCGGAATCTCATGCCATGTAAGTCTTCGTGAAGGTCGCTATGTCCCCATATAAATCTCTCGTCAACGCCGTGCGATGTCCGACGCAGGCACCATCATCCGAAGACGGATCCCGGGGGAGCCGGAGGAGGGGCTGGACCACGGAGGACGTTGCGAGCTTTCACTCGTATCCCGAATCCGAGACCCCGAGACCGGGATGCGGCCAGCCGGTTCAAAATCAGCAGCCGTCGAGGACCAGAGCGCCGCCGGGGCGCGAAACTGCAAGACTCGGCTAGTAAGAGTACAAGTAGATATGTGGTAATAAAAACAATACCGGTAGAGTACACAAGCAGTAATGTAGAATGCCGTGGGTGGAATGCTAATTACTAGGTAGGTCGGGGAGGTAGGCGACAAAAACCCGACCGGCGACCTCCTGTCCTTCCAGGCGCTCGCTGCCACCAGAACGACGGACTGGGACAGGGGACACGTAATAGCTGCTGCTGTTCTTGCTCGCCATGGCGAGTAAGCTCAGTTTCCCCAGGCTGGCTCCCCCTATTTGCTATTTGCGACCGAGCAGCCTCTAGGCACGACTCGGGCAGCGGGACACGGAGGGAGACGAGAGCGAGGGGGAGAGGAGGAGGGGCCCCCAAGAGACGGGAAGTCCTGGCCCGCGCACTCAACGCTCCCTGATGCGGGATGGCTAAATCCAGAAATCCGGCTTTCCTACCGCCATTGCATGCCTACTACACGGCAGGAGATAATAGCGATAGCCAGGTATACAAGAGGACGTAAGGTAAGACTTGCCGATGTACCGGTCCTCTACTGGCTCGGGAGGTACCTGCCTACCCGCCCTTCAAAGCTATCGCTCCCTGCCGCTCATGCTCTCGTCTCGCGTGCCGTGTCGTTTGCCTCCGTTCTTGCAACAGCCAACTCGCTCCCGCTCCCCAAGGACCGGCAAATGTTGCGGGCCAGTCACGTCGCTAGCCGAGAAATACGATAACTGCTGTCTTATAGCGCCAGGGTGGGCGGGCGGCGCAGCACCCCTCCTTCGCTACCTAACGTATTCTTCGGTTCCGGGCTGTCAAGACGTAAGTCAGGGGGCACTAACACGGTCGCGCCGCATCCCCATGCAAAATCGTTAGTACAACCCGGGGACTCTCGGTTCATGTACGTTCAACTCCACGTCCATGGGTGGTATCATGGATTCTCGCTGCCCACAGATAAATCTGCCCATGGGTGCTGTCGTCTTATCTGTAACTGTCCGTGATCATATGTAATACTGTGATACCAAATTCCATGGGCAAGAACAATTTCCCCTAATACAACACACCTTATATCTCAGCTGCCCATGCACTTACCTACAGGGCCTAGGTATTAGATTCTAGCAGGCATGATCATATGGCGTTCAGCCCGCGACGTCCTTCTAATGCAGAAATTATCTTCTTCCCATATCAGTTCCTACTTAGGTTGCGGACTCTGTTTGACGCCTTGATCCCAGGTTCTTAGCAGCAGTTGTTTGTCTTTTAGATACCTACGTACGCGTGTTGCCCTTGCGGCTCTTGATTATATACACATCTTACTAAGCGCTGAATAGAAACTCTGCGTCTGTCAGTCTCTACCGCATCTGCAGACCTCGGCCTACCTTACTTATATCTCCGGATGTGCATAGTCAATCAATGCTTATCTTATTGTAGGTACTTACATGGCCACGGGTTAGCCGATGCATTCGCGACACGCTAAAAACGGAGTGCAAACGATGCACCTCGATGTATCCATGTCTCTGGCCAGTCTCGTCAGTAGTACTTGGCCGCGCTATCCTCGAGATGTAAAAGGGGCCCGAAGCCTGTTGCCACCCCTTTCTCGGCCTGTTCACACTCCTCGAAGGCCGACCGGGCAGCGCCTGATGCCCGTCGAGTATCCTCGAAAGGTCATGTGCTCTACGTCCTCTCACGCCGGCATGTGGGCGCTCTGCCCAGAGCCGTGCCGAGGCTAGACCGGGAGATGCCTCGCCGGGTAAAATGGCCGCAGAAAAGCATCTGCGGCGGGAGGATGGCATGCGCCAACCGCGGGGGGGGGGGGGGGGGTTGCGCCTTTCGGAGAAAAGACGGGCTGGCTTTGCGGAGAAAAGAGGTGAGAGTGAGGACATACAGAGGTAATAAATAGCCCGGTCATTTTGCCGCTGCTGGTCGTGTCACTCGTCGTTCCACACGAGCGCTAGCAACATAGTGCTTCCCCGCGAATTGAAGCTTATCGGAGATGGAGGATAAGGCCGGGGCCCAGACCAGATGGACAGATGGCACGAGAGGAGGGAGGGAGGGCGCGGCTCTTGCGAAAAGGCAGGGCCAGGCCAAAGGGGATGGGGGATCTGCAGACGCCCCATCACCGGCAGTGCGAAACGAAAGGGGGATCGCCCCAAGGGGGACCGCCCACGGTCGCCCAATGGCGCGAGGATACCATTGTCGGGTAGATCAGGCTACTGGCAGTGCCGCGTGCTATAGTCGGGTATTTTGCTGCCATGCTTGGCATGCAACTTTTCATCTACGCGACCTCAGCATCCAGTATAGCGACACTATGGAGAATGCACCGAGAGCTGCGTGAATAGACAGGCGACTGGGGAAGGGCTGAGGGCTGGACCGCGGGGCAGATCGCTTGTCCCACAACGCACACACTCCCGGCGCGGCCGCGTGCTCGGTGGCGGGTTGCGTGTGACCATCGTCGTCGGCACTGGGTTGATATCAGCCTCTGGGGCAACGGCAGGGGGAACTGCGGAGGCCGTTGCCAAGGATCAGGTTGGGTGCAGCAAGTTATATCTCTGGATCCAGCCCGCGGAGAGAGCGTCTAGCGAGTCTAGGAGCTCGACAAACCGCACCCTCCTCCGCCCCTTCCCCCTTCCCGTCCGGCCACGCCAGAAACTGTTGCCCAGGATGAAGTCCCTGTCTATCCTCACGCTCGGTCTGGCGGCGCTCTGCAGCGGCGCCGCCATCAAGCGGAACGTGGAGATGGGCGAGCTGGTGGAGCTGGACAGCGTGGCACGCGGCGACACGACGAACTCGTGTGGGGCCTTCCAGGGCATCGGGGCCAACGGGACGCTCAAGTTCAACACAGTGCAGGCCGTGTTCACCATCCCCAAGCTGTCCCTGCGCAAGAGCCAGGACTGGAAGACGCTGACGGCCGTGACTCCGCGCGCCATCATCTCCGTCGCCATCGACGGCATCATGTGCCCGCAGACCGTGCGCGCCGGTGTCTACTCCACGGTATGGTTATGCTCTTTATGAGGCCAAGTCGAGAACCTGGATGGCATTCTAACGATTGGATACAGCTCCGCCAGGACGGCACGCAGGAGAACCTCCCCTTCCTCGAGTTCCAGAACCGGACTCACGTGGGCCGCTCGCCCAGCCTCGAGGCCGGCGACAACGTCGGCGTGCTGGTCAGCATGCAGACCGAGACGACGGCACTTCTGTGAGTGTTCCCATCCGGCTTCTGTACCAGAAAGACCGTGAGGAGAGGACTATACGAACTGACACGAGCAACGCTCTCCAGGCACTGGGAGTTCGCTTTCGACAGTCTCGACTACCCCGTCGACACGGACGCTCTCTGCGGCAAGACCGTCTCGTGGCAAGTCGAGGACATCGTTCCGCCCAAGACGACGGCCGGCGACTACTTCCCCGCCTTCGAGCCCGTGCATTTCTCCCGCATTGAGGGCATTCGCAGTGACGGCGTTTCCGTCCACTTCGACAAGTCCACCACCTTCACCGAGGACCAGTCGTACTGCCGCGGGACCCAAAACGGGGCGGCCAACGACGAGCTGACGGTCACTTCTCTGTGAGAGCTTCGCGGCGGAAATAGGAACAGCAACAAGGCATTAAGGGTGGGACACCCAGCTTTGCGCGCTTTTGTTGATATTGTCGCTTATTGTTTATCCTCTTTTTTTTCAGCTCATGCTAGTAACGCTCTCTTTTGAGAAATGCAGTACTCAACGTGGCGCCAACATCACAGCGTGCTTGCCTTATGATTGAAAGACGGGGAAGAGGCCAACAGACTCAGAAATTTGGCTTGTAGTGCTAGTTTGTTTACACATCGCTCGCGTCTAGTGCCGAGACAATACCACATTGCGCATTATCATGCTGAGTCATACCTACGCATACAGAAGCCATACATTCCAAGGCTAGCTTCGCTATCTACATACCCCGAATTGACAGGACCAAGTGCTTAGAAATAAAGCTTGCTCCCACTGTCACAGTGAGCATAATAGGTTGGAAATGCTTGTATGAGGATGAATGGAAGAAATTTCAAGTAGTGACTATCTACAGGAACATAAGGAGAAATATCGTGTGTCCTATAACGCTCCCCGTCCCCCCTGACTTGCAGCTTAGCAGTCTTTACTAATTCACCTGTAGATACCTATGTATCATCCTGGGTACATAGGTAAGTACGTACGGCTAGTACCAAGATTGCCTCGAATGTCACATCACTTCTCAAGTCGATGGACCGCGATCATGGACAGGATAAGAATATTAATGACTAATCTTCTCATATTCAGTGTGCCCGGTTAACAGAAGCATTGTCAGTTCTCGAGTGATTGGCAATCGGAAACGATACGATGACGAATCGCGGTTTTGCGGTCTGGTAGAGAAGAATGATGAAGACAGCGGCGTTTTGATCACTGTCAATAGGGGCCGTAAAGCTTGGATTGCAGGCGTATTGTAAACTAATGGATGGCCCCGAGATACATAGCTCCATCTGCCATTGGGCTCGTCTCAAGGGGTACCGAGGTAGATACCTAGGTGGCAGTCATATGTACGTAGGTAGGCACCTTTGCGAGCTTCTGGGACCGGGGTTCCCTACCTCCAAGATAAACGGTTACGGAGATACGAGCAGACTACCTCTATACGACCTCGTGATGCCGGTTAAGAGCCTACGTAACCGAAAATGGATTGGAGTGCTTCCCCTGAGGACTCTCGAGACGACCAAAGGGCCTACTTACCTGCTGCCTTGTGCTAAGATTCCTCCCTGTACCTTCCAGGTACCTTACTAGGTACGTAGGTAGGAAGAGGTAGATATCATCGAGTCGAGCATATATGCTGAAGAAATTACGGAAAGTAATTACTTGGAATTTTCTTTTGTCGTAGTTGATAATGCAACAGATATTATATGCGGATTACAGCATACGCAGGTTAGTATTATTCGTAATTCGAAAGCCAGGAGTTACTATAATTCAATCCGGCGGAGAGTGAAGAATCTTCGATTTGAGGAAAAAGGTATGGAACGTTCCCCGTCTCATGTCTACTGATCTATACCTACGTACGTAGGTAGGTGGGATATGGTCCGCATCGGCCATGCGCAACCTCCTAAGCACTGAGCTATCCAACGTGCTCGGGAATGACAGGGGCAATCACCGCAACCTCCCTCTTCTCCTCCTTCCACCCCTCTGGCAGTGGCGTGTCCGCGAATAGGCCGGCCCCGTGCTCCGCCGGGTACCGTTCGCCAAACACTGACGCCTTGTCCACCAGATCGCGAATGCGCAGCGATTCCTCAGGGGTAAGTCTCACGTGCATCGCATCAAAATTCTCCTTGATGTATTTGGGCGTGATCGTTCTGTCCAGTTGAGTATCAGCGGCATGCACAGCTATTAAGTGAGCGCAGTATCGAAGGTATGAAATAGGTACGACTTACCCGGGGATCGGAAAGATATCGTCCCCTTGGTCCAGCAGCCAGGCGAGCGCCGCCTGGCCTACCGTCACGTCCTTTGCGGCAGCGATTTCCTTGATGACCGCGACCAGCTCCATGTTCTTGGGGAAGTTCTCTCGGGAGTAGCGCGGGTAGAATCTGCGCACGTCGCCCTCCTCGAAGTCGTCCGGGCCCTGGAGGCCGCCACCTAGTAGACCACGAGACAGGGGCGAGTACGCCACGACGGCCACGCCGAGCTCGCGGCAGGTCTCCAAGAGCTGGCGCTCGGGAGACTCGATTTCGGTGCTGAAAATACTGTACTCCATCTGGACGCACGTGATCGGGTGTACAGCATGGGCGCGGCGCAGAGTCGCTGAGGAAACTTCGGAGAGCCCGATATAGCGGATCTTGCCCTGCCTGAGAGAAATTATCACTGTATGTCAACAGTCGTCCACCAACCGACGGTAAGGCTGGTATGGCTCACTCCTTCAACTTCACCATCTCGGCCACGATGTGCTCAACAGGGGTTGACCCGTCCAGACGGTGGGGGTACCAGAGATCAATAGCCTCTACCCCGAGTCTCTTGAGGCTCTGTTCGCAGGCAATGGGCACGTAGGCAGCATCGCCGCGAAACCCGAAGCCACCTGGCAGTTTGATGGCACCGAACTTGGTAGCGAGGAAGATGTCCTTGCGCTTCTCGGGGTTTAGCGCCAGCCACTTCCCGACGATGTCCTCGGCGTCGCCCTAATTATCAACAACGCTTCGGATTAGCGAGTGCATCGGTCCCCCGGAATGGAATTGGGCACCATAGACTCCGAACGTACGTAGAAGTCGCTCATATCCCAGAAAGTACAGCCCACTTCGTGCGCGCGATCCAGTAGGGCGAGACGCTGCGGGTCGGGGATGGGTGCTGTCGTTCGAGAGCAGGGAAAGCCTATTCCCATGGTGCCAAAGCCGATCCGAGGCACCATGGGTCCATTCTTGCCAAGCGGCTGTAGTATAGACGATGGAGAGGCCATGGCGGTGGTAATCCGTGCAGCGCGTAGTGGCTGTTGCGGAGGGCGTAGAGTGTAGTGAGTAAACGGAAGATGGAAATGTTGTTGTTCGGTAACCTGGGTTATAAGGCACAGAAGAAGCCCTCACTCTAAGCCAAGCGAGTGCAGATTAGGCCGCATATATACGAGTTGGTCGAGGACGTGTCCCTCAGAGCAGTAGCAGTCCGAGGCGGCGAGGCGGATAGACGGACGGCTCGCTCCGCAAGGAGAGGAAGGCATACCGAGTGCAAAGTCCGCAGCACCCAAAGTCCGCAGCACCCATAGTCCGCAGTGGCACGGACAAAGTCCGCCCCTATCTAGAGACAACCGCCCGCACGCTGGCGGTCGGAGTGTCTTAAGCCGCCCGTGCGGAGATGAACTCAGTTGTAGCATCCACCCCCATGTATCTATCACTGCAGTTAGCGCCATTCTCCGGTCCGGAAGGTTGAGGTTTTCGCCCTACTGACGCGCTCAGGAGGATCTCGGCAAAATCGTCGACATCCTCACCCCTTCCTTGCTGGAGAAAGGTTTCGAGCGAGTAATTAGAGATAATAAATTGCCGGGATTCATTCCACGCGCGGCGGAATTCGAGTGAAGAATTAGCTTCCCAGAGAGAGCGGGCAATCGTCCAGCGATGAATGGAAGCCCAGGGACTTTGATCGTCTGCGTTGCGTGAGCTAGAGCGGAATTGCGAATACGCGATCGGGAACTTCTCACCTTCATATCCTGGGTCCTTCATCAGTTCGTAAAGTCCGACAACCGAGTATGCCATAATGATGGTCCTGCGCACGGATTCGGCGAATATCCATCTCTGGCATCCGCCGGGCTAAAGGTAAGCAGCCGTCTAAGTACGTGCTAGTATAAGATCAGGATAGGGGAAACGAAATAAACGTGTAACGCACCTCCCACTCCTTCGGCGGCTGCTCTCGCCCTGCGCTATCCCTCGCCTGGGCCAAGTCATCGCGCAGTTTGCACAGCTCGCCGAGCCATGTGCGGAACAATGGCATGTCCTTCTCGCCCTGGGCGCGCAGAGAAATGTCGCCGTCAAAGAGGCGGATGGTCTGGTACAGGAAGAGCGCCTGCGCGCGCGCGACCTTTTCGACGGGGGTTGCAGCGCTACGGCCAGCCTCAGCATCGACGAGCTCGCGCACGCTACCGTGAAGTGCGCGCATCACCATGGCGGCGTTCGCCGGGGCGCGGTTCGCGTACAGCACGCTAGCGGCGAAGCACGAGAGCATACATTGCGGCGTGTAATTTCGATAGAGATAGCGGTGCAGGAACGGGGTAGCATTCTGCGTTGCCAAGTCCGTCGCGAAACCCTTCACGCGGGTGACGATATAGTGCAGTGGCGCCTTAGGGTCGTGGAGATTCCACGGCTCATCGATATGATCCTGGCGTTCGTTAGCGTCGGATGAGAGGAGGACAGAGCAATAGAAACGGTGAACAGAAGCTCACGCAAAAATGCGCCATTCTTTGGAACGCTCTCGCAGCTTCTTCGTCAGCCGGGGTGCTTGAACGTCCCTCGTCGAGCGGGACGAGCCACTGGTTTGATGGTGGCGTGTTGTCACTGCCGATCAAGTCCATAAACGCGTCGAAGGCAATATCGTCGCCGACACCGCCGTCGCCACTGCCGGCGGAACCGTCCATGACAGATGGAAGTGCGAATTCCGCAGCGATGTCCGGACGGGAATCTGAGGGCAAGCTACTGAGATGGTAGCTCGCGTCGTACAACTGCCCGGCGGCGGAAGGAGAATAGGCGACGTTCTCTAACGGCAGCGCCTCCGAGCGGGACGCTGGCTCAATACGACGTCTGTCGAATCGGCTGTGCGCCTTGGCCCTGCTCCCGCCATAGAGGCAAGGAATCTTCTTTTCGGCGCACCGGGTGCACAGCGGCGTCCGCCTGTCGCACCGTCTTTTGGTCTGCACACAGCCGTTGCAATTCTTTTGCCTTGACGCCGGCGCGTCGGCCGCGGGCGATACGAGGTTCTGCATTACGCTCACATCTAGACGTTCTCAACTTCCTCAACGTTCTGGCTTCGCTCTGTGGAATGGAACGTCGGACTTCGCGTTGAAAATGGTGTGCGGAAATTGCGGTAATGGGATCAAAGGTTGGTTGGTCGTGCAAAACCCCGCAACTCCGCAAGAGATCGCCCCACTCCGCTGCCAAGTGCGCATAACTCCGCCCACAAGAACTGCCCACTCCGCCGCCAATGTGCGCGTAACTCCACCGGCGACAAAGCCATCTCAGCCTTAAAGGTGTATTGTTGACGAGTACGTTTGTACGCTGCGTATTCGCACTAGACTAAGACTATGAATCTAAAGCTACTAGATGGTTATTCCCATATATCAATTGCTCTCGTCTACTTTTGCTACAATTTTGCAGATTTTCTATGCGGCTCAGTTGAGCGCCGAAGCCTCGTCGTTCGGCGGGGGCCGGGCTCTTCGGCGTCACCGGTAATGGCCCCAGCCGCTTCTGGTCTCACGTGATTGCGGCTTTTTCCTGCTGCCTGCCCAAGGTTTACAGCCCCCTCGCTCCTCGTCAAACGTTAAACGTCCCCACCCGCAGCCTCTCAAACTTGGGCTTGGATCTTCAGCGAGAGGCAAGAAAGAAACCCGATATTATTGTCAGCCTATCCATTCCTCAGGAACGAAGGACGCACCTTTCCCAGCGCCATGCTTGTTACGGAAACAGGTCCGGTAAATGGCTGCGACAATGATCGCGCCAGCCCCGTTCTCGCGCGGTTTCCCATCTTACCCAACACGCTTGACGCGGAGATCGCCAATGTCGGGATACGGGAATGCCGAAACAACGAGTGCATCAACGTGAGGAATAAACTCGAGCGTCTCGCTCCACAGTGCGCGTGGCGAGATGGACGCTTTCGGGAGTGGGTTCTGGTCGTTGTGTCGTGCTGGAGGTGCCTTCCGCCGCTCACCCGAAAGTTCTACTCCCACAGTACGGAAGTCACGGGCTCTCCTCTCGATTGTGGAATCGCCTTGTGCTCTGACATGTGCTTGGAGATTGTGATGGGACACTGGGAAGGCGTTGCCAGCGAGGACGCGGCGAGGATCCGAGACCTGACGTACTGGGCAACTCCCCACGGCTCGGCACACGCCTTCGGGATCGAGAGCTCGACTGTGGTGGACGGAAATGTGCTTGACGTGCCGGAGGTATTGGCCGCTATTGATGGCTCAGCCAAACTCCAGGCCTGCTCCCGCCGATTTTGGAGTTTGGCAGAGGCCGCTCCTCGGAGGACTCTCGATTTGGCGCCGATACTCGCCATGGTCAAGGCCTCTCCCCCTCGCCACAAGAAGGACCATTCCGAATGCACCCCCGAATACTGCCAATACGACAGCGTCAACAGCACGACCGTTTTGCAACTCCACAAGTACGCCAACGGCCGGCCTTGCCCCCAAAATTGCCCGCGAATCTTCTTCGACCCCGGCTTACTTTCCAGCACGGATACGGCCTGGGAACTCCCTTCGAGTTTCAAGGGGCAGGGGAGCCCCACGCTGGTGCCCAACTCGCGTCCCGGATGCAAGAACTTCATGGCTGTGTCGCATGTATGGGCGGACGGGACCGGCGGAGGCATACACGTCCCTGGAGAAGTTAACCAGTGCCTTTTCGAGTATTTTGCCAGCTTCGCCCGCGACAACGGCTGCGTTGGGATATGGTGGGACACGATCTGCATCCCGGCGGACCCCAAGAAGAGGGCAGCTGCGGTGGAACAGATTCACAAGAACTACACCAGGGCAAAGTTCACGCTTGTGCACGACGAGGAGCTGGCCAATTTCGTATGGCGGGATGACGGCAGCCCTTGTCTCGCCCTCGTTCTCTCTACGTGGTTCACTCGCGGCTGGACGGCGCTAGAGTTGCGGGAGTCGAAGACCGTCAAGGTGCTCTTCCGTGATCAGGCCGGCTATCCCGTCCTGAAGGATCTCTACGATGATATCCTTGTGGGCACCAACCAGATCTCGGCCCATCTTGCTCACCGTGCCGCATCTGCCGTCGTTGAGAGATTGCACGGGCATCGAGACATAGACGGTAGTCCCGTTGCCAACGCTCTGAGCATCCTGAGACAGCGGCACACGTCCTGGCCGAGGGACCGCCTGGCTATCGCTTGCCTCATGACGGGTGTGCCCAACTTCGACGCAACTTGGACCAGCGCCCAGATGACACAGGCCATCATGACCAAGGCTGGGGTTGCCGATACCGAAAGCTTACTCCACGGCCGGGTTACCCTGAGCCGCTCGGGGCCCTGGTCATGGTGTCCGGTGTCATTCTTCGATCTTCCCAGCAAGAAGTCACCAGAAACGGACACATTCGAGGTCCGTGTTGACGGATCCGGGATTGGGCAGTGGACGACCTTGAATCTAAACTGGGCACGCGATGTAGAGCCTGACCCATCGGCGCACCTGTCGGTCTCTTTGCAGATAGAAGCTGCTCTCCGAGATCCGGGAATGTGCCTGCTCCTGGTTCCTTTGGGCCACCGGCTCTCTGAGAATAGAATGAGATGCCTCCTCGTCAAGAATCTTGGGATGGAGCCCATAAACAGGCAGAGGGGGGGGCCCGAGATGATAAGGTTGTGCGATTACATCGGCACAGTGGTCGCACTCTGTCGTCAATATGGCGTTCCGGAGACCGTACATCTCTGCCCCAAAGACATTAAACCAAAGGGCGCGGTTGCGGCGAAGGAATGGGGTGGGTGGACCGACCTCCATTGGGCGACAATCAGGGGCGCACGAGAAGAAGCAGACAGGCACCTGAGACTCGGTGCCGACGACGTCAATGCCGCAGACGAACAAGGATGGACAGCACTGCACTGGTCGTTAATGACGGACAATCACCAAATATTTCGGCGCTTGGTGGAAACTGGGGCGGACACCATGGTAACGGATTGTTCAGGGAACACGATCCTGCATATAGCGGCATCCAGGGGGTTCTGGCTTGGGGACTTGGACTTTTCCCACCAGGGCGAAGCGGATCGTGAGATTTTTCACGATGACCTTTATCACGATGACTTCGGCCTGGATTTCGACGGAACTCAAGACGACCTTCATACCTCCCCCGACACAAAAGTCAGTAACGAAGGAGGAGGTACGTTCCTAAAAATAGCGAAGGATCTTCTCGAAGCAAAGAACCACTCTGGGAGGACGCCACTGCACGTTGCTGCTGCTCATGGCGAGTGGCATCTCGCCGAGACATTGGTGAAGCAGGGCGCCAGGGTGGACGAGACGGACTCCCATGGCCAGAACGTACTTCACCTAGCGGGACTGTTTCACCTCGAGCGGCTTCTTAACAAGAGTGATTGGGAGGACGCAATCGAGGCCCTTATTCGAGCAGGAGCAGACGTCAACCGCGCTGACCGGGACGGCCGAACACCGTTGCATTCGGTTATGCTGAAGTGGCCTGGGCCAGGCGAGTTGGCGGGCACATTGGTATTTCACGGGGCGAGTATGGAAGCTAGGGACTGCGGGGGATCGACGCCCCTGGACCTCATAGGTGAAGGGGAGCGAAAAGCAGCGAGCAGATACCTGAAGGAGGTGCAGCGGAGTTTGGCTCGCCGAAGGACAGGTAGGTCGGCATTCTCCTAGTCCTACCCAGGTAATCTGAGGTCCCCGACCTGGGCTGGGGGGCACGCCGGTAGAATTGGATTTAGGATCTAACTTTGAGCAGCTACATCGATCGGAGACTGGAGCGACCCGGCCTCATGGGCCCAATGATTACGGGGCCTAGGTACAGGAAGGCCAGGGAAAGCGAGGTGGAAGATTGCAATAATAACTAGCAACTTCCATTACAGAAATGAAACGACTTCGACGTACATAAACTGCATAAGACGTCACGAATGCCTACGGTGTGCGCGTAGACGACTGAAGGATTAGCAAGACTAACAGTGACTTGAGCGATGAAAAAGAAAAGGGAAGAAAAGAGGAAGAAAAGCTAAAGGAGACAAAGGTTTATATACTGATGTAGGGGTTACTCCACAAGCCCTTAATACGACTCTGGTTGCAACCTCACGCTATCCGCCCTAAGACTCCAACATAAGTGATCAGACCACCGCCAACCACCTCGCGTACGACGAGGACTCCCTCAGGTGGAGAGAGGAGCCAAGCGAGAATGGCGCGCGCCTCTATGTCGGAAGCGGAGAGGGATGGGAAGACGGGCCCCAGTCGTCGGCCAAAGCTCCGCCGCGCTCGGAGAGGCGGGGGGCGAGAACAAGACGCTCCTCAAGGTCGGGGCGGGAGAGGTAGGGGGCGCAGGTCGACGTGGGTAGCCGCATGAGGCTTCGAGTTTGGGCCCCCGAAAAACAAACTCAATGTGGGTTACGACGTCGGGCAAAGTCCAGAGGAAGCTCGGCATTGCCCACTACTAGCTCTGTCGAGGCTCTAATGCGTTTGGTAACTACAGGTTACCTATCAAGACCAGCGTCGCGGGCTACTGCGTGTTCCGTGACGAAGGATTTCTACACCCTTATGGTAATCAATACTCGCAACTCACACCACGTCCGATATAACTCGAGGGCGCCCACTATCGTATACGCTCCGCGTCATTGACGAGGGGGGTACAACTATGCGAAGAGGCGAATTGCCTCCCTTGTTTGGGCGCTAAGCTGGATGGCCAAGGCTAGAGCAGATATGGCCGGGGACGAGGGTGGGATGCTGCGTTTTAAGACATGGGATGATAGCAAGATCATTCGCGGTAAACTCATAGTCCGGCACCAAATGCCGCTAGATTGGTGGAATACGAAGGAGGGAATGGGGGAATGGGAATCCAGACTCAAAGCATCGTCAACACCACCATCGGTCTCACGCAGCGAATGGACCTACCCACGATACCTATCTGTACCTTGGTCATCTGAGTCTCGGTAGCTCTTCCCATCCGAGTGGGTGTCGCCTGCCTTAATTACGGGCCTTTGCTCCTTCCGAATTTGGAAAGGAAGGAAAGCTTCGATATCGTTGAGGAAGTCACGACCCTCTAGGAGACCAGTCAACAAAAGGATCATGTTTGTGGAGCGACATACTCGCTCGTTCGCACACACTTACATACCGCACGCACTTGCAGACGTTCATTTACTGCCTTGCTTGTATTAACACACACACGCGCGCGCACGGAGAGAGAGAAAAAGAAAAACCCAAAACGGCGATGCTGAAGACTACGGCGATGACGATAACGATGATGGAGACGATGGCGATGACACAATGACGCGCACCAGGTTTGGGCCCCTATGCCCACCTTGGCCATCCTTCCCGGCCTGCCCGGCCTGCTCGACCTGCCCGGCCTACCTACCCATCCTGCTCCTCCTGCTCCTCCTGCAAACCGACGGCAGGTCAGGTGGTCGACTGGATTTCGGCAGCGGTGGGGCTCATGAGTCTCGCAATCGCTATTGCGACGCTCCTCCCCAGGTACTTCCGGCGCTACCGCAAAGCCACCGAGGCCGCCGCCAGCCAGGCCGCCACCGCACAGGCTGCCGCAGCTGAAGCCGCCGCCGAGGCTCACTCCGCCATCATGGCCAGTGGACGCTAGGGGTATCTCGGGCCAGACCGCCCAGGGAACGGCTAAGAACGACGAGGAGGACTAGCCAAAGACTTAACGTCGAGAGCGTAAACGGAACTAAGGTGGGGGGTAAGGGGCGGTTTGGGGACTAGTAGGGGAAGGGGCTAATGCTAAAACTCTTTAGGTAGGAAATTTTCTTTAGTGCAACCAAAAGCCTCGTGGCTTCTTTTTCGGAAAATTGTATGCCTCTTTGTAGGTACGATGAAGGTTTTACAGGAGAAACTGTACTCAGTATTAATTTCTGTGTGGGCTATCACACAAATCGAAAGGCGCCGTGTACAGAGGTAAGCACGTGACTAGTCTTACACGGCTTCGGGGCTGACGGCAGATCTGTTACAGAATTAGGTAGGTACCCATAACCCAGCCAGCCTCGCCTCATCACCGACCGCGTCTAGGGCAGTAAGAGCAGGTTGGAAGATTGACCGTGTTTTATCTGCCTTCTGAGAAGATGCCGAGGGCAGGATCCCGGAGTTCATAGCACCGATATGTTGCCCGCATGAGGAAAAGTCTGGGCTGGACCAGTCGTCTGGCCCGGCAGTCTCCTCCGGCAGTTCCAGCAGCGCCCAACCGGGGTTAGCCCTTAACACCGACAAGGTGGGCGTTGGCTTGTCGACGGCGTGCGATTACGGCTTGACTCGACTTGGAAAGGGTCCGAGGCTAAGTACTTATCTCTTTAGCTCGGATCAATACCAGTATATAACGACCCCGCCCTCTCCGTGTCCCGCTCGTCACGACACACACTGCCCTAGGTTCTTGGAGAGTCGTAACCCCTCTCAGCCCTCCGCTGTCCGCCTAGGTCGGCCCTCCTTTGAAGCTCTTACTCAAGACCTGCTCGACACCGTCAGGAGACAGTCGGAATGGCGCCGGCGTTCCCGCAGCGGCGGCTGGGCGGCGAGCTGGTGTCGGCGATCGGGCTGGGGTGCATGGGCATGTCGTTCGCGTACACGTCCTTCGGCGGCTACGATGACGAAGAGTCGCTGCGGGTGCTGACGCGGGCGGCCGACGCGGGCATCACCTTCTGGGATACCAGCGACCTGTACGGCTTCGGGCTCAACGAGGAGCTGCTGGGCCGCTGGTTCCGCGAGACGGGCCGGCGCAGCGAGATATTCCTAGCCTCCAAGTTCGGCTACGTGCGCAGTCCCGATGGGCTGCCCACCGTGCGCGGCGACGCGGCCTGGGTGCACGAGGCGTGTGCGGCCAGCCTCCAGCGCCTGGGCGTCGACCACATTGACCTGTACTATCAGCACCGCGTGGACACTCGCGTGCCAATCGAGGAGACGGTGGCAGCTATGGCCGAGCTGAAGCGCGAGGGTAAGATCCGCCTCCTGGGCCTGTCCGAGTGCTCCGCCGCCACGCTACGACGAGCCTACGCTGTGCATCCCATCGCCGCCGCGCAGATGGAATACTCGCCGTTCGCGCTGGACGTCGAGTCGCCCCAGACCGGCTTCCTCGCCGCCGCCCGCGAGCTCGGCGTCACCCTCGTGGCCTACTCGCCCCTAGGCCGCGGCTTCCTCACCGGCACTATCAAGAGCCGCGCCGACATCGACGCCACCGACGGCCGCTGGCGTCTGCCGCGTTTCTCCGAGGAGCACTTCGACGGCAACGTCCGGCTTGTCGAGCAGCTGGCCGCCATCGCCGAACGGAAGGGCTGCACGCCCGGCCAGCTGTCCCTCGCGTGGCTGCTGGCTCAGGGGTAAGTCCCCCCCTAGTCGGATACCTGGAACGTACTATACAAGCAGTAGCCACCTGCTATTGTGTCTGATGCCCTGATGCTGACGTGGCGTTCATCCCCTCTCCAGCGACGACATCATCCCAATCCCCGGCACCAAGCGGGTTAAGTACCTGGAGGAGAACGCCCGGGCCGTCGACGTGCGGCTCACAGCCGCCGAGGAAGCGGAGATCCGGAAGGCGATCAACAGCTTCGCCGTGCAGGGCACCAGGTATCACATCGGCGCCATGTCGATGCTCTTCGCCGACTCGCCCCCTCTACCATCGAGTTAATGTCTGCCGCATAGCCATAGAACTTTTTTGTCTCAGTCATACCGAACAGGTACCTGGTAAAGATA
Source organism: Barbatosphaeria neglecta (assembly GCA_022813145.1). NCBI lineage: Eukaryota > Fungi > Ascomycota > Sordariomycetes > Barbatosphaeriales > Barbatosphaeriaceae > Barbatosphaeria > Barbatosphaeria neglecta. The sequence continues at coordinate 329,086 of JAKLNC010000001.1, read as the reverse complement.
CATGGTGTTTCCCCTTCCGCTCACAACTACCTTTCTTGTGACATTTTATCTGCCTACACCCAGGCAGTTTGGTACACGAAAGGAACAGGCGCCTGCCTCGCCCTCTCCCGTTCACACCAGCCCAAAGGTCCACGAGCTCTCCCAGGTGTAGGTCTTACCGGGCACGCCGATCTGGGCGTCCGTCCGGTTCCACTCGGGGCTACCGCCGAATGGTGCATTAATCATCCGCCCACAGCGAGAAGCAAATGGAAAACAAGTTAGGAGGGAACACGTACTGGTTGATACCATCGACATAGTCCTGGGCCTCGACAGCCAGGCAGGAGCTCCGGCCGACGGTGTTCTTGCGGCCGGGAAGGCCCTGTGTGGACTTGAGCGAGGCAGTGCCGTCCATCCAGTTGCACGAGTAGAGCACCACACCGGGCTGGGTGGTGCGCAGGTCGGCGCGGATGCCGGAGAAGGGGCTGGCCAGCTGCACCACGGCCGCGTCGGCGGGCGCGTCCTCGACCAGGAAGTAGCCGTTGTAGCCCTCGCACTGCCCGCCCGCGCCGCAGTTACCCCCAAACGCCGGGTCCGCCCGCGCGTGGCCCAGCGCCAGCCCCGGCCGCGACGCGAAGTCGTTGACCGACTCGGGCGCCGCCGTCAGCACGCGCCCCGTCGGGAGCGCCCCGTCGTCGCCCTCCAGGTAGCGCTTCGAGTACGGCAGGTACAGCGTGTGGTTCCACACCTGCGCCGTCGAAGGGTTTTTGTACGCGTCCAGGTTGAAGTAGGTGTGGTGCGTAAGCATGAGCGCTGGAGCGGTATTAACACTGCAGTTCTGACAGCAAAGCAGGGGGGAGACACCCAGCGGCCTGAAAACTCACGCGTCCTAGCATCGGTGGTTGCCCACATCCGGATATGCCACGTGCTGTTGACCAGGCTATAGGTCACGTTAGCACTAACATCACCCGGCATGCCCTTCTCCGACCCGGCCGCATCGTAGATCGAGAAGGTGATCGAGTCGTTGGTCAGCCCCGTCACGTTCCACACCCGGTACGACCAGTTGTTAGTGCCGCTGTGCAGCGTGTTGTTGCCGTCGTTCTGCTCCGTCTGGTACACCTTCCCGTCCAGCTTGTACGTCCCGTGCCCGATCCGGTTGACATACCGTCCCGGGACCGAGTTGTACACCGGGTGGCCCGGGTCCTTAGCTGTGACAGACGCCAGATGTTAATGTAAGGTATCTGTACCTAGGTACAAGAGGTATAGCGAGACAGAAACGGAGATCGTTACGGTAGTACGCGGCATCGTCGTAGCCTAGCACGACGTCGGTCTGCGTGCCGTTCTTGTCCTTAACGAAGAGATTCGTGAGGGTGGCGCCGTACGGGATGAACTGATACGGCAGTAATACCCCGTCGTTAGCTCGAAGGCCCCCCTATCTAAGACACCCCTGTGAGCATGTGCTCCCGTACCTGAGCCTTGATTGCCGACGACGAGATCGTGTACCTCCCCGTCGCGTCCGGGGCTGGGACCTGGCCGAGGGCCGCCTCGGCCAGGACGACGAGGGTGGCGGCGAAGTAGCGCATTCTGTGGCCTTGAGACGGAATCTGTAGGCGAGGCAACGTTAGACGAGGGAGGTCTAGACGAGAAAGTCAAAAACAAGGAATCCCAGGACGAGGAAATGGCACTCCGGCGTCCGAAGTTGTCTCACTGTAGTTACTCCTAGGTAGCTCCCATACCAGATCTCTAACAGCTACGTAATATCGCCAGTCAAATGCTGCAGGAGTCGCTCTAGAGCTTCTATTATATACCTAACAGCAGCGCGCATGGCGCGGGGAGACCCGGCTCGAGACCAGCACAGAGAGCTGAGCAGAGCCAGGATATGAGATTTTACCAAGATGGCATGGGGCTGAAGAAAAGGGGGTGCGGAGCGCAGGGTGCCGCGCCCCCGTCTATCGGGATGGGGAGCCAGCGCGTCCCTTAATTGCGCTTCAATATCAGCCTGAGATGACGGCCCGGAGCCAGATCGCAGGGGCCCTAGCCCCGCCTCCGGGATGCAGGTACCGAGGCCGACGAGACATTTTTGGATGAATGAGAGCCGAATGCTAAGGGGTAAGTAAGCCCGTAATGGCCGGCTATACGGACCTGCGTGGACTAATATCGGCTGCGAGGTAAGCAGCGTACATCGAGCTCGGGGGTGTCCGGGTCGACGGGTCGATGGACCAACGGCTACCTGTTCCGCATGAGAGCCCGCTGAATAGAAAGAAGACTCGCATTTGGTAGTCACAGTTTGGGAAGCTGAGGTGCCGAGACAATGCAGATAACTGTACGTAAGGTTGATAGGTACCTTTGTAGTAACAGAAATACATGGCCTAGCCGAAAGGTAAAACAAAGAGTTATGGCGCCCTCAGTGGCCCAAATACACATTGTTTCGAGGTTGCGACCTCGAAAATGGACGAGTACATTCAACGCCTAACCTAGGTATGTACCTAGGTAGGCAGTATAAGGTACCAATATGGGTGGGTGCCTTGCTGGGCGGATTGCGGTCACAGGGGGAAGTGCCCCTTGTCGGGCCCGAAGTAACCGCGGTCGGGCAAGGGCAAGATGCCGATGCTGGAGCCGTCAACACCGGCACCGCTCACGGTGTTGCCCCACCACTTCAGGGGCGTCGGGTTGTACCCCACGGCGAAGAAAATGATGAGGGCGGAGACGGCCACGCCCGCGGTAAGGGCCGCCGAGAGCACGTAGTTGTACTTCTCCCACCAGGCGAGGCGGTTGCGCGGCAGCCAGTACATGAAGACGAAGGACAGGATGAAGCCGGGTGTCTTGTAGGCCATGTTGGACGGGGCCCAGTGCTGCACGCCCTGGATGATGAGAATGGGGTTGAGCCACAGCAGCGAGCCCACGAAAGGGAACAGTGTGCGGTCGAGCATCGCGAACGTGCGCGGGCGCAGGTGCTGCCGCAGCCTCTCCCGGACGCCCGGCAAGTACCGCGGCCCGAGGCTCTGGCAGACGAGGAAGACGATGGCGACGCCGAAGCCGACGAGGAAGCACCACTTGAACAGCGGGTACAGCGAGTTGAACATGCGGTTCGAGCCCAGAAGCCCCCACATCAGCGAGTTGGCGTACAGCGGGTTGCCGTCGTTGGCGCAGGTGAACCGGCTGGGCTGGTCTGCTGTGCACAGGCCCTTGACGCTGCTGAGGATGAAGTTCTGCGTGCCTACGGCGACGAAGCAGGTGATGATGATCGTGCCAATCTGGCTGCGGAAGACGGCCCGCGGCGGGATCTTGCAGTAGTGGGCCATCTTCTGGTCCTGTTTGTGTCGCGGGGCACTGGTTAGCACCGAAATGAAAAGGGAGAGAAAAGTAAAGGGAGGCGCGGGCAAGAAGAGGCGTGAGCGAGGGCCACCACCACCGCATCCTACCTGAACATAGTTATCCGAGTACCCGGCCAGCGCCCAGGAGCCCAGCGTCTGGGCGAAGAGGAAGGCATTGGGGTTGTTGGGCAGCGCGAAGCCGGTGATGATCTGGATCAGCGTCCCGAGGCTGAGATTGGTGCCCGTCGTGGCCGACAGCAGCGACAGCGGCACGGCGAACACGAGATTGATGCCCAGCACCATGAATATGAGGTAGACGGGCGTGTCGATGGGGTAGATCTTGACAAAGACGATGGCCAGTACCAGGGCGCCGAGCAGAATAGCGAGGAACCACCAGTCAGGGCACTCGGGGAAGCGCGACTGCTGCCGGCTGTGCACGTCCATGGCGCCCTCGTAGTTGCCCCTATTGTTGCGGTTACAATTATGTCAGCCAGTATACCCCTTTACGCCGTCCCTATAGCATCGACATCTCTATGGCATCGTCACCTGGTAACGAATAAAGTAGCTTACTGTCCATGGCGCAGCCCCTTGTAGAAGCCGACGTAGGCGGTACCGACCGTGCTCCACTGGTTGACCATGATGTAGAGGAAGTAGACGGGGTAGAAGGCGAAGTTGGCGCCGAGGGTCAGGATGTAGCCGGCGGAGTAGAAGGGGGGCGAATAGTCCTGGTACAGAGACTCGACCAGCTTGTTGTCGACAACGACCTTCTGCACTTGGTAAGGGGTGGCATCGTTGGCGAAGGCGGCAGACGAGTTGATGGGCAGGTAGGCGGTGTGGTACATGTTGCTATAGTAAATGCCCAGGATCACGAGGCCGCCCAGGAGACTGCCGAAGTACATAGTACAGGTGCTGAAGAAGGGCTGGGCCAGGGCCGCGTACGACGACGTGGCCACGTTCCAGTCGAACGTGGTGACGGGATTGAAGAGGCCCAGACCCAGGTTGGACCCGGTCAGGATGGCCAGCGGTACGCTCTGGGGCGCGATCCAGGTCATCCAGTTGAAGGTCGACAGCGCGGTGAAGAGGTAACCGGGCATCCAGTAGTAGACGAACATGGCGCATGTGCAGATGTAGAAGAACTTGTAGCGGGACATGGTCCAGCCGTAGATGGTCTCGCGGCGCTCCGGCCTGGTCAGCGCCATGTTCATGGCGATAGTCGGCAGTACCGTCGGCCACAGCGCCTTGACGGGATACACGCTGAAGCGACGCAGGTAGCCGGCCAGACCCATGCCCATCAGCTGCACGAACAAGGTCAGCATCAGCTGATAGCCAAAGTTGATGAAGCTCTCGCCGTAATACACAGGTGACTTCTGCACCAGGATCATGCCGTACGAGTTGGTCGTGTAGATGGCGATGTTGTAGCAGATGGTGGCGAACATCTGCTCCTTGAACCCCCACGGCCCGGGATTCAGGGACACCCGCACGCCCCGCATGGTGACGCCCCAGTCCGGGAGGGCGAGCTCGAGGAGCCGGCCGCAGGGGTACAGCAGGATCTGGATCACGGAGCCACTCAGTCCTGTCGGGATGCCCACCTCGGGTTAGCGCCCACGGGATCACGGTGGCCTCTCCGGAGCGAGACGGAAGCCCTTACCGATGGAGGGGAAGCGGCTGTTGAAGAAGGTCGACATGAAAGTGCCGATCACCTGTGGCCGTCAGATGAGCTCATAGCCTGGAGCACTTAGAGTAAGCGGACTAACCGCCCACATGACGCCCAGGAAGTAGGCGCGGGCCGTCTCGACGGGGGCGTCGGACTCGTCGACGGGGCAGGCCACGGCGCGCACGCCGGGGTAGGGCGACGAGTAGCGCATCATGACGGCATCGACGCGCAGGTCGCGGTCGTAATAGTCGCCGTAGGCCTTGGGGCCCTGCAGCAGGCGGCGCATGCGCTCGCGCATCTCCGAGGGGAAGTTCCAGTCGTCGGCGTGGAAGTCGAGGGCCTCCTGGACGATCGCGACAGCCTCTTCCTCAGACATGCCATTGACCTTGTCCAGTATGTACTCCGACTCGCCGTTGGGCGCCAGGGCCTCGAGCATCTCGTGCGGGATCTGGTCGCCGATCCGCTCCGTCGCCGCCGCTCCGCCCGGCGTCTTTTCCGGGTCGGCAGCCCCGGCGGGAGAGATAGGCACGCTGCCGCGGTCGGCATCGTCCCCGACGATTTCCGGGGCTCCGACCATGGCTGAAAGCAATATCGGAAGGTACCTGTAGGTAACGAAGATGAGTCGGGACCCGAGAGTCCGGGACACGAGAGAGAGGCCCGGTGGTCACGGTCTTTATGCCGGCTATCAATAAAGACGGGCACCTACCGTTAATATAGGTACCCGGGTGGCTTACAGGTGATATTTTGTCGCTAACCGCTAGGGCAGTTTACGATCCATCGTCACCATCGTCTCCAGTCTCCGGCCAGGCGTCCACGGCCTACCTTACCCAGGGGGTAGTCCGTCGTGCGATGGATTGGGTGTTGCATCCGCGGGGTACGGCCCAGCCGCTTACCAAGTAAGGTAGGTGGTACCGTGCTGCGAGGGAGTAATATGTTTGGAATGGAGGAGGTGCCGCACCGTTTTAGAGTAGCAGGAGATATGGAAGGCCCCCCGTAGATGGCAAAACGGCTAATAAGAGGCATGGTGTACAGATGCACATAAAGCGGGAGAAGGATCGGGAGGATGAAGTTAGGTGATAGGCAATTAGAGTATGGATGGTAGTAACAAGCGGCTACCAGTGCGGGGGAACCCGGACGTCAATGGCAGACAGTGGAGGAGGCGCGCCCTCCCCGCGCCTTCCCCTTCCACCTTCCTAACAAGGTACACAACGCTACGACTCGGCCAATAACAATTCCACCGCGCACGGCCTCGTGACCACCGGGCAAACTCCGGGATTGCCAAGCCAGGCACTGCCGTGGAATTCGTGCCCGGTCTAGACCCCCCGGCCTGGCCTCTTTCTAGTCCGGTCCTGTCTGGTCAAAGCCGGAGAAACTGGTGGAGAAAGGCTGTCCAGAGTTAGCTTGCCGTTGCACATGCTGAAGTACCCTTGCTTTTCCGTGTTAAAGGGGGGGAAGAGTGCCGACAACAACGCCCGAGACTCACCCAACCTGGTAAACTTTGCGGGGAGGGTGCATTGCTAGCCCGGAAGAGCTGGTGTCACGAGACGAGACGCATCTACCGGCACATTGGGGAGAAAGGGAGAGAAGCCGGACATCAAGTTGCGCTACCTGGACGTGTGAAGCTGGGCAGGACTCAAACTCCGGCGATATCCATGGATGTGTGTGATTGAAGAGGGTGAGCTTACATATGTACCTTGAGGTACCTACCTGCTAACCCGATGGCGAACTTGCTCGGTGCTGACGGCCTCTAGCACGTTCGGACTACAACTTGTTTTCGAACTGAAGCACGTTCTTCATCACGCGCAAACTCGACGGGTGTCTTCGTGCCAGGCGACGTGAACCATGAGTTGCGGGGTATCTCGCTCACGTAGGCAAGAATCTCCTGCCGAGCCGGGTCCGAGTTACGTAGTAATAGAGCATCGGTAACACCACATCTCCGCGCAGCAGCGCCGCAAAATCCGTGGGAAATCTGCGAAGACGGTCCAGGGAGGCCTCATTACTTCCCGTCCGGGACAGAGATACCATGGTGCCCCATGGTGCCCGAGACTACCAGGAGATGCCCGCACGACGGCTCACCCCGAGCGGACCGCAGCCGTGGCCGATACAGACTAGGCCGAGCCACAAGTGCCCCGACATGCTCGGCTCGTCGATGCTGCAATGCTTGTAGGGTAGTGCCGACGGCACGTGCCAGTCCTGCAACGGACGTCGTCTCGCGCCGAACCTCGAGGGAGACGGGAAGTGAGATGAAGAGGAAGGTGCTTCTTCCCTATCCCTGGAGTCCGAAGTCGGCCTTGGAATCCGGGTTCGCCAATGAGTCGGGATCGCGCTTCAAGCTGAACCATTTTCTCACTCGACGAGCCCCTTGATAATATCGCCACCAAGCCTCTCAGCTCGATCCGTGCGTGTAATTCTAGAGCCGTGCCGTCAGCCGCTAGCATCGCGTATGCGGGCCCCGCATGCAGTGCAGGAGTGGGAGGCGAAGATACGTGAACCTTGCCTGCTATACACGGCGTATTCCAGGCCACCCAGGATGGGGAGCTCTGCCATCGTTGGACCACCTTCCATCTGAGGTGAGATGGCGAGGTGTTATTCTTGGGCCGCCGATGAAATGACTACCATCTCGAATGGCGGTGAGTCGGTGCCTCGCGAACCTATCACTTCCTTACATGCACCTATAGATGCTTACTTTGTACAAGCGTGTAAGGCGTATGTAAGAGGAGTAGCAGGCGTGCTGACACAGGCATGTTGAAAGGCGTTGAAAGAGGCGTTCCGAAAGGCTGCATTGTCGGCGCTAGTCAGACTTGGACTCAGGCTAAGGCAGCAGGCAGCCACGCGGGTACGGGATACATGGTGACAGAATACACGAGTGGCGCAGGGCGTCGGCTGCCTCCGCCCGATGCAGACCGGAGCCACCAATACAAAGCGACCAATACCAAGCGACCTCCGCGGCGTTGGCTGAATTAGCGTTTCGCAAGAGACCTCAGCCTCAAACCCTGCCCAAATAATTACATGTACCTCGCCTGTCCGCCTGAGTAGACCACGCCATGCCTCTCCGCCAAGCGGCTCCGGCTACGAACCTACCGTCCACCGCCAGCAGCCTCTTTTTCTTAGTGTCTCGTGAGGAAAAAAAAGAAAGGAAGGGGGAAAGAACGAAAGAAAATAGAGGGGATGGAGGGTCTGGCCGGGATGGCCGTCGAAGCAGACGATGACCATCCGGAGTTCGACAACAGCTCAAGATGGCCGCGGCGCCTGCTCCACGTGCCATCCATGACGTCGTTCAAATGGGCGCCGGGAAACTCGTACGGCGGCAGGGCCAATCCGGAGTACGTCGCGCTGTCGTACACCTGGGGCCGGTTCCAGATCGAGGCCCGGGACGCGCAGCCGGAGGTGCGCCACCTCCCGATCCGCGGCGTGCCCTGGGCCATTCCGCGGGTTGACCCGGCCGCGCATTTCGACGTCGTCGCGTTCCAGCGCGTGGTGCACGAGACGCAGCGCTCGGCAGACCGCTCCTACGAGTTCGATGCCTACCGGGATGGCAGCCGGGCGCACCTCCGAAAGGCGGCGATAATGCGGCCCCTGCTGCGCTTTCTCGAGCGGCACGTCCGTGACTACGAATTCCTGTGGCTGGACATCGCCTGCATCGACCAGCGCGACGGGCCCACCAAGATGGCCGAGGTCGGGCGCCAGGCGCGCATCTTCCAAAACGCGAAGCACTCGTACGTCTGGCTGAGCCACATAACGCACGACGAGCTCGATGCTCGGCTCGAGGCGCTCGCCGGTGCTGTGGCCGGGCTGCAGGGCGAGCCCTGGGTTGGGGGTGGGGGCCAAGGTCGGGATCACGACGGAATCGCCACTCTCAGTCCCGGCGCCGCGCATGCTTCGACTTTTAACCCGACTCCGTCTGTCCGCGCGGCTGCCGAGGCCATCGGCGGCCTGACGGCGGACCCGTGGTTCCAGTCGCTCTGGGCGCTGCAGGAGGGCTATCTGTGCAACCACGCGATCCTGCTCTCCAAGGAGGGACGCGTGTCCTGCGACATGTCCAAGGTAGCAGCGACGAGCGCAACGCTCAACTACCTGTTCAAGCTAGTCTACGACGTCCTGCTATGGTCCGAGAGGACGGGGCTGGCGCGGGACGACGCGGACCTGGTGCGGCTCCTGGACCTGATTCACTCGACCGGCCTCGCGGCGCTGTGGTACAACAACCCAATGGGCCTGCTCGCCGTGGCCAAGAATCGCCGCCCGTGGAACGAACTAGACCGCGTGTACGGGATCATGCAGGTGCTGGGGACCGACTTCCGCGTGGGCGCGGCGGCCAAAGCGACGCCGAATGCCCGCAGCTACACGCTTGAGGAGCTGGAGGACGAGTTCGGCGCGGCGATACTGCGCTCGTATCCGGTTCTCAGCCAGATGCACGTGTATCGGGATGCCCCGCCGGCAGGGGGGGCTTGGCGCGTCAACGCCGGATCGACGGTGCCGTGGATCGTCGAGCGCGGCGACCTATTCGGCTGGACCAACGGCGGTGGGCGGCTGGATATCAACATCGACATCCGGTGCGTGCCGTTGTGCGCGTTGTCGACCAAGAAGATCCTCACCAGCTATCACGATGACACGGGGGGAGGCCGAGGAGGAGACGAAGACGGGGGCGGGTGCAAAGACGAAGGCGAGGGTAAAGACAAGGGCGGGGGCGAAGGTAAGGGCGAGGGCGAAGGCAAGGGCGAAGGCGAGACGGAAGGAGACCGCGGTGCCGGCTCGACGACTAGCAGGCATACGCAGTGGGCCAACTTCGCAGGTAGGGCCTGCATGTTCAGCGTCCTGCAGCGGGCCTGGGCACTGGCGGATAGCAACGCGAGACTGGCGGCGAAGCTGCGGCAACAGTCGCACTGGCGGATGCACGGCAACACCACGCCCACGATCCACGTGCTCGCCCTGGACCGGCAGACGCACCTCGACCCGCTGCCGGCCGGGCTGGACGGCGTCAACGTGTTCAACCGCAAGGGCGCCCGGCTGACGCACGATCTCGCGGCGTGGGTGGCGCACCGGGACCCGGCCCGGCCCCTGACCGTGCTCTTGCTGGGACGTGGCGAGATCGGCGGCGACGGCGAAGAGGGTGGCGGCGAGGAGTTCAACGTGGGCGTTATCGCTGTCCGCAGCGTCGACGGGGGCGTGTCGCACTGGCGGAGGGTGGGCATCTGCCTGTGGATGTTTTCGCACCTGCAGGAGAAGAGCCCCCCAGACGGAAAAGGGGGGGGTTCGGTGCACCCGGTCAACCCCAGCTTGTACCAGCTCCTGTCCGGCGAGGGCGACGACTGGTTCCTGGTCGACGATACCTACGGCTGACGGGAGTCTGCCGGGCTGGACGAAATCGGGTAGGTAGGTAGGTACGTCGGACGGGCAGCTGCGAAGAGGCTCGATCAGGGCTCGGGCAGAGGCTCGCCGGTCAGCAGAGATACCAGGCAGCGTCGCCTTCCTTTAGCGTTGCCTTCCGTGTTACCTTTCGTGACCTTCATCGCCTCCGTCCTAGAGGTACCCCGTTCTTCGGCGAGCCCCGCGGTCCCCAGATGGGCCAGTCTGATGCCCAGCCACGGTAGCTAGGCTGAACTGAACTGAGGGCGCGCACCAAAGGGTTGGCCGAAGAGGAGGCGCATAACCTGAAATGAGGCTGAGCTTGCGAGGCCTCGCGCCGCGGCTGTTTCCCCCTAGAGATTCGCCCGGCCAGGGGCACCTGGTTAGTGCCAAAGTCCGCTGGGCGGGAGCCGATGCGGCACGTGCGCCAAATTTGAGGGGGCCAGTAGGGGCCGAGCCGCTATGGTATTAGCACAGCAGGGTCGGTAGCTGGTGGGGTTCGAATTTCAACATGGCACTGAGGGCTGGTTATCGCTGTGTGCTGCCGCTGTGTGCTGCCGCTGTGTGCTGCCGCTGCCGCTGCTGCACCTGTCTCCTTGCGTGTCCTGCTGCTGTTGGATGGCAAATGGCGAATTGACGCAATCTGGAACACAAAGGCCATTCCTTCCTTAGTCCTGTGCGAGTCTGACTCCCATTCCTGCCAGTCTGACGGCGGCGCAACCCCTTGCCGTCTTCTTCTTCCTTCCTTTCGGTTCTTACGCTCAATATTGGCTTACGCCCAATACTGGCTGCTCGCTTTTTCGTGGTGCCTCTCGATAGGATGAGGCGGATATTTTACCGAGCCCCACCTCAGCACGCTGTCTACGGTTAGGGGACGGTTTACGATATGCGGACCTGGCTGAATAACCTCCCATATCAGTCATATTAGCACGTTTGGGGCACGCCGGCCAGGCCTCCCGGCCCGCTATGCCTGTACGGGCTGGTCGAGGGAGGCAAAGCATAAAAGGAAAAATTTGCCTAGCCCTAACCCCAAGGCGAGGGGTTATCGGAGGGCCAGGCCGGCAGCGCCAACTTGCTCAGGCCTCCATGCTGCTAGTGGGAGCACCAAGGTAAGTTCATATCCAAGATACCTTGTCCCTACCTATTAGCTATTGACCTAACTACTATAAATCCATCGTCCCGGCCCTACCCATCTGTAGGCTTCTCGTGCTGGGGCATCCTTGTGTGGACAGTTAAGCTTACTTGCTGCTTGCAATTCTATCCCCACCATCCATATCCGTTGTCTTTTAATACCCTGGTGTCGTCTCCGGTCCAAACCCACCGAGAATGTCCGAATCGACCATCGTCACGGGCGCCCTGGGCGCCGTCTTGGGCTATTTGGGCGGCGAGGTCGCTGAGCCCGCGGCGTTCGAACGCGTGCTATGGCCGCAGCGCTTCTACAACCGCCTGTCGCCAGCCGACGCCCTCCGGCACGGCCTGTTTATGACTATGGGCGGGCCCTTGCATGCCGCCGCCCTCTCGGTTCTGGACGTCTTTCGAGGGCACGGGCTGTACCTCGGCTTGGGGCGCGGCCACTTCCTCGGCACCGCCTTCTATCCGGATATGCAGAACGCGGAATGCATCATGCCCTGCGCCCCCTCCCCTCGTTTGGAAGCCCAGAGTAGCGCTGCAACGGGGGAGAAGAGTGCTTGCCGCCGCGGTGCCGAAGATTTCGACAAGTCGGTACGCAACGGCTTCTGGGTCGAGGTATCGCGGCGTGTCGATCACTCTCAACATCGCCACGAGTACGCGACCTACAGGAGCGGCAGCAGCAGGAACAGCCCCGTGCTCGATACGGAGAATGCTGCACAGGAGGACGGTCACACCACGTGGACTCGGCTTCGTGCCGTGCAGGCTGTGCACCATATCACGCTGAGGCTGCTAAAGTCCGATGAGGCCAAACCGGGGGCGAGAAGAAAGGCAGAGGAAGGCAAGAGCCGGAAGAAAGATGGCGTGGAAGAGGAAGCAGAGGTGGTGTGGATCACGGAGGAAAACCTAACCTGGCGCGCCCCGCTAGGCATTCTCTGCAGCGAGGTGGTGGCCATCGCGATGGCGGTAGTGTCCGCTACCCTCCTGCAGTGCTGGTGGTTGGCTGTCTACATGCTGGTGCCCCTCCTTCTCAAGTACGCCGCCCTGGCCGTCAGCGTGCGGCGCGAGGGCCTGGCGAGCCTCTCCGACCTCGCCCGGGCGCAACAGGCACAGGCGCCGCAGCAGCCCGGTAGCAGCGGCACCGGCGAAGCCTTGGACAGCACCTCCGACGACATAGACGACATAGATGACAGAGACGTCCGGGACGCCAAAGACAGTGTCGAGGTCCTCGAGATCTCCGACCCCGACCAGGACTTCATGCTCATCCAGGGCCCCACCCCCGTAGTGCAGCAGTTCTTCCGCCACTATGGCCACCCCCTCCGCGACAGGCGGTGGCACCGCGCCCGCGAGGTGGCCTCCATGTGCGTCGTGTACGCCTTCGTGTTGTATTTCCCCACGGGCCTGGTCGCCACCATCTGGATGGCCTCCGAGGTGCAATACCTCTGGCTGGCCTACCAGCTGTACGCCGTGCTGGCCATGCACATCGTGCGCCTGGTCGGCTGGCAGGGCTGCGGCCGCACTGAGGAGCGCGCCGCTGCGTTGCTGGGCGAGGGCAAGTCGGTCTGTCTCTACGACGGTAGCGGTGGGGCTGCCGTCGTAGCTAGTTTGTGCGTTACTCTTGTGCCCAACGCCGCGTCGGGCAAGGATATGGTCAGGTCCTTGACTAGCGTATAGCGTGATGAGCATCGTTTTGAGCGCATTAGGGCAATGAGGATAAGGGCCGCGGAATTCTTTTGGCATGCAAAGTATTATCTCTCCTTTTTTCCTTAAACTCTTTTGGTTCTGAGAAAAGAGTTTCAGGAAGAAAGGAAAGATAATGCTCAACATGCCATAAGAATTCCACGGCCCTTATCCCTGCTGACCTGATGTATTCTTGAGATTTGCCTATTCTGCCGTGTCTAGCAAGGATGTAGTTAGATCCTTAGCTGGCATGTGATGTGATGAGCAACGTCTCGAGAATGCATTAAGGCAATGAGAATAGGGGCCGGACACTCTTTATTGCATGTTAGGCTATCATCTCTCCTTTTGTCCTTGAACTCTTTTCTCCTCTAAACTTCTATTTAGCAGCTATACCCCCTACGCTTCACCTTTTTTCATCCTTACGTTGCAGCCGGGCGTTGAAGGGAGTGCCCTTGTGACTTTCCTCTCGGTGAGAGACGGGATATTATCACGCCTCTTTCTAAATCATCTCGGCTTATGTACCTATTTGTCTCATTCATCTGGGCTAGGCTTGGCGTGATGCTCTAGAGCTGTGGCGAAGTACAGCAAGGTCAATCTACCGAAATCATTCGCCGAATCGGCGCCCCTCGGCGGATAGAACTTTCACCACGGTTAGCCAACGGCCGCTACCTATACTCATGCTAATATTCATGTTGCCAGCTCACGAACCCCCGAGTCAGGCATGTAGCCACGCGGGCGGATAGTGCCCGTGTCAGATATCTCGATGAGGCTCAGGAGAGCACTTGCTTCCAGCCCTGGCTATACCGCCTCTCGACCGACGGTTAGAAACCTTGACAAGCTAACCGGTAGCGCGGGGCACTTTGAGGCAGTGCACTCCTGCTCCGTCCCATCCACCCGCCTCCCTGCTCGGCATTTAGACGCCAATGACGATTGTCGCACGAACGAAGACGGATCTCACCTCCCCTCGGACGCACTCGGTGCCGCATAGCTTAGCTTAAGTACCCAGCTTGCTAGCTTGCTAGCACAGCCTCCTCCCTTTAACGCCGCTGATAGGAGCGGCAGAGAGCGGGACCGCAGGCAAAGTCACCGAACTAGCTTGGCCTGTAGCTGGCAGTAGATCCCAGCGGTCAACGTCAGCCAGTATGAAGGATGGAGAATTAGCTCAGCCGAGGGCAGCTCGTTGTGCTACCAAGCATCGGCAGGGGAGCAGAAGGTCGTGGCGGGCTTGCCTTTGCAGGGAAACTTATAAGCACTTCCAAGTACTTGCCCATAGGTACGTCCATGTTGCCGCATCCTCCCGTGTTAATAAGGGGTCAGGTGGCAATGGCCGAGTCGCGACCTCGCTTGAGCGGCCTGGACGGTCCCGACAAATCGCGGAAGGCGTCTCATGGGGGCGCAGTGCTCGCAATGCCCTCATGGATGTATGGCCTGCGTTATCGGGATTCACTCTTGAGGGAGGAGGGCGCAAGGCTGCCATTGGTAGCGAGCAGCACCTCCCCAGTGCGCCCCACGACGCAGGTGCTCTCGAGTCCGGCCCTTGGTAGATATTTTTTTTCGCCACGAGGGGGGTACGTCCAGAGCCTCCGGCAACGACCCCTCTCCAATTTGCCCCGCATCGCCATGGATCGTGGACGACGGAAGGCGCCACGGCTGGTAGTACTACAGAATACAGCCTCATTTTGCAATACTTTTCTGCCTCGGGCAGCGGCACCAGGCCTTTCCCCTCTTGCCGCACCTCTTTCCACCCACGCCCCCCCGCCCGCAACCCAACGCCCGGCTAACACGCACTCCTATCGGCCGCTTTAAAAAGCAGGGCGCAAGACCACCCAAAGCCGCACTCGCTGGCGCACGAGGTTGGGTAGGCAACTGGTCCGCAAGCCCTATCCATACCATCCCTTCGACGGAGACTTAAGCCCCCTCTTCCCCACCGCCCAGCTGCAGCGCGGCCCTCTCTCCGCAATGCAGAACCCTTTCTTCGACTATCTCGAGTCTTTGTCGTCCTTCTGGCAAGAGATCATGGACGGCTCTGGCACTGCTTCGTCGTCTCCCGCCGGTGGCCCCGAGAGCAATGTTTTCGGGGCCTTCGGTGCGGTGCTGGGCTACATTGGCGCCGAGGCGGCGACGATCCTGTCGTTTGAGAGACTGCTGTGGCCGCAACGCTTCTACTCCAACTTCACCTTGGGCTCGACGCTGCGACTGGCCCTCCTGCTCCCCATGGGCGGCCCGCTGCACAAGGCAGCCCTCAAGACGCTGGACATCTGCTTCAACTACGGCCTGTTCAAGGGCCCTCACCTGGGCCACATGCTGGGCACCCCCTTTTTCCGCCCTTTGGGTTGGAACTATACCATGCACGCCGCCGGCAATGACGACGCCGCACAGAAACACACGGAACCCCTACGGAACTGCCTTTGGGCTCGCGCACTGACCTACCTCCACGTACCGGCTGACGCCGTCGTGCCAAGCCGCAGTAACGGCGCTGATTCGAGCAACCACTCTTCGGGTTCGGCTCGGGTTCGGGCTCCGACCTCCCACTCAAGCTCCAGCTCCAGCCTGGAGAAGGCACCGCCGTCCATGGTCCGGGCCAAGGTCATGGTGAGCCACCTCACGCTCTCGTCGGCGACGGCAGCGGATAGAGACAACCCCCGGCTGCCGTTCGTCTCGGAGCAGGTGGGCATTCCGGGGCTGCGGGTGCTGCTGGCCATCGTCACGACAGAGCTGACGGGCGTCCTTG
This sequence comes from Barbatosphaeria neglecta, assembly GCA_022813145.1. Taxonomy (NCBI): domain Eukaryota; kingdom Fungi; phylum Ascomycota; class Sordariomycetes; order Barbatosphaeriales; family Barbatosphaeriaceae; genus Barbatosphaeria; species Barbatosphaeria neglecta. Next base: position 313,260 of record JAKLNC010000001.1, on the reverse strand, counting down.
TGTGCGTGGCGCTCTTTGCTGCGTACCGCACCCTGTGGGCGCTCTTCTGGGTGGCGCCTCTGGCCCTACGACTCCTGAGCGCAGCACTGGCTCTGCGGCGCGAGCCGCTCCTGTCGCTATCCGCGAGCGCGGCTATGGCCGACCCGCCGCGGCACTTCGAGGTGCACTGCCCGCAGTCGGAGGGCAACTTCATGCTCATCACGGGCCCGCCTGCGCTGGTGCTGCAGTTCGTGCGCCACTATGGCCATCCGGTCCGCGATCGGGTCCGTGAGGTGGTCCAGCTGGCCGTTGTGATCGCCTTCGGCTCGCTGTTCCCCGTCGGCCTGCTATGCTCCGTCATCTGGATGCCCCTGCAGGTGCAGTACGTCTGGCTCAGCTACCAGATCTACGTCGTGCTAGCCATGCATGTCGCACGATACTCCCAGAGCGGCCGCGGCGCCACCACCGAAGCTCACCTCGTCGAGCATCTCGGCCGAGAGCGCCGCAGCGGGGCCGGGACGGGGAAGAGGGTCGAGGGCGGCCGGGGCCGGGCCCAGGGCCAGGGTCAGGGTCAGGACCAGGACCAGGACCAGGACCAGGAGCGCGCCTTGCTCTTCGGCCATACACGCAACGGCGAGGGAACAGTCAAGGCGGCCCTCGTAGTCAGCTACCACGCCCGAAACCAGGACGGAAAGGACGCCATGGCCAACCTTCTGCAACGGTGCCGTCAGACGCCACCGCCGCCCGAGTGTCAGGTCGTCCGCTCCGCGACGACTCTGACGCAGTTGGGAGCCGAGCCTTAGAAAGGGACGTGGACCTGGAAAAGTCTGATGGGTGGCAGGGAGAGAGGCACGCTTCTAAGGCTCGAGAATAGAATGAAGCAACAAGGCCGTCAGAGCGAGATTGGGGATACCTGCAAAGACGGTGAGAGGCTGATGAGAATGGATAGCGGCGACGACGCTGGCAGTAGCTGGTCAGCATTCAGATGTAATCCGTACATTCCTGGAGTTGATCAGGCAGATGGCCGGCCGAGGAATGCTGAACGTGAAAAATGCTTACCGCGCTGTATGCCGGCCGGGGCAAGGACAAGCGCGTGGAGGGTCTGTTGTCAAAGGAATTGGACTTGAGACACTGATGAGGTCGACTATCTTCTTCCTGCTCTGACTTTCTTCCGCGCCAATTCACGAGAGAAACTACAGGCAACCGTCATGGATGATAATTCAGAGTGCTAGCAACACTACCCTTCTAATAAATCATATGCGTGGCTCAGGTTTCGGTGTTGCGGGAAAGCTTGGACCATCGCGCGTCATCACGTGATGGGGCACCAGATCTTAGATTGGTGCTACAGATCTCCAGACTGGACCCACTCCACTCTGCCTTGACGCCCTGACCAGCAGCACCTCGACAACAACAAAGACGGCAGCGGAAGCGCAGAATAACCGCCACTGAACGTCAGAATGTCTCGTCGCGCGCCAAGAGGAGAATACATTGAGACGGTATTGCCCCACTTCCTCAATTCCTGCGTTGTCTCCAGCGCTGTCCTCCCACGACCGGAAAAGGCCGCCTTGCTGACTGCTTTCGTGCGCAATCACCGTCGTCTCTCTACTACAGGACACGGGCAACAAGGTCGCGCGCAAGGCGACGCTGATGGGCACCCAGAATATCATGCTCGGTGGCAAGACGATCATCCAACCCGAGGCCATGATCCGCGGTGACCTAGCGCGCATCATCCCGCCCTCCTCCAGCTCCGGTGGCGCATCGGGCTCCGGCAGCGCGCCTGCGTCGAACACCGCCGTCGCTATCGGGCGGTACTGCTTCCTCAGCAGGGGCTGCTGTCTGCGCCCGCCGGGGCGCATGTGGAAGGGGTGAGTCAGATAGCAGGCGAGCTGCGTTCGTTTGTGTCCTAGCGCTGACACGAGACTAACTCTACCAGAACCTTCACATACATGCCCCTGCGCATGGGCGACCACGTCTTCGTCGGATCGAGCTCTATCGTCCAGGCCGCCTCGATCGGGAACCACGTGCACATCGGGCAGGACGTTGTGGTGGGCGAGTTCGCTATCATCAAGGACTATGTACGCATACTTGACGGATCGGTCGTTCCGGCCAACATGGTCATCCCCAGCTTCAGCATTGTCGCGGGCCAGCCGGCACGTGTGGTGGGTGAGGTTCCCGAGGGTGGCCACGAAGCCTTCGAACTGCGAGAACTCTACAAGACGGTGGGGAACAGCCAGCATCCGACTCCCGCGTGATTTGACCGAGCGTCTACACCTGTGGTTTTCGCTATATCTCTCGCGAGCAGCAATACTCGAGAAGTCGTCCGCGGCGCTACGATGGTGGGGTTTGACAACCATTGCATCAGACGTCTTCCAAATACCGAAGCCCCTCCCTCCCTGGCGGATCATCTCCAGCTCTGAGGAACTGCCGGGTGACGGTTGGCCCGTACCAGCGAGTGAGCACTCACTCGACCCCGAAGGCCGCGGCTAGAGCCAGCAATCTCACCGGCTACTCCTGGAACCGAGCCCCAGGTGGGGGTCCGGATCATGTACTCGTCCTACCCGACTGGAACCTTGCGATTCGGAGGAACGGCGCACTTGCTAGTATACCTATACGACCCTACGACGACGCTGCTTGGTCTTGTCGCATGTAGGAAGGGGTGAATGGTTGCCTGAGTCAGCCAGCGCCTGATAATGACGGCATCCATGGTCGCAAATCGAAATTCGCGAAGTCCTCGTAGGCTGGATATACGGCTGGATCTCGTCTGGAAATGACGTATCCTATTCCATCGTCACCTGGCGCTGTTGTGCTGTACCAAAGTACAGTTCTTGGCACCAGCCTCCGGAGAACGGATCGGGGACGGTGATTAGTTTCGTTGATGACGCTATCACATGCTTTTCATACGCTACGCCCGCGGCGTTCTGGATCCTCCTCGATCCTCCGACTACGCGTGAAGAATGGCGCGTTACGTACAGCACGATCTCCGACCGCCGACCGTCCACCTGGCCTTCTTGCGCTAAGCCAGTTCCGTCTATCTGCGACAAGTGGCGTCCATGCTATGTCCTGCTTACTCGAACCCCTATACGTATGGCGCTTGATCCTGACGCTGGCCTACTCGGAAGTGCCTACGTGACGAGAGGAAATCTCGATCGAGATGGCTCTTTACAAGCAGAAGTTCTTTTCTGTTCGCTCATGGGGGCCATCCGGTTGAGAGTGGAGGGATGCTCAATAGCCGGGCAAAGTAGAGTGTATTAACTTATCGCCAGGTTCTTAGCTACCGCTCTTGTCTGCTAAAACAGCCCTGTTACTGCAATCATCAAATACCGGAGATTGCATCGCAGACGTGGAGCTCGGCTGACATGGTAAGGGATTGGATTGGCTAATGTTTCTTTTTGTTATTTCTCTGCTTTTGTTCTTATTGTCCCCGACCTACGAAGCTGCGTGGTTGCTGATCCCGCACAGATGCCCGCTCATGGGTACCTCGCGACTGCGCGGGGCCTCGGACCGCTCGTGAGCAACTAGGACTAAACCGGAAAAGTCTCCTTGTGTGGCTTTCTCGACCGAGATGTGCCATATGCCCCTGCATGACTGGCCGGCCCATTCTCATTTCTCTCGACCTGCGATTCAGGCTTGGCGCGCACATGCGAACTGCCGATGACAATCCCACAGATAAAACTAGAGCTGTGGCCGTGGACGAACGTCCCGGGCTGTCGGCGCCACCCACCAACCCTACCAGGCATCCCTGTCCATCACCTTCTCCCCCGGGAGGCACCACCATTACGACCTCGGCGGCGAGAGGAGGGCTTGCAAAACCCTTAGGTCCTCCAAAATGCTGCCTTCTCTCCGCCCTCCTTCAACATGTCCTTCCCCTCGGCAGCTCTGTGCTTACCGGGCAAGTCGCGCAAGAAAGTCATAATGTAGTCTTTCCAATCTCCATCCAGGGCTTCATACTGCAAGTTCGTCTGTCCGACCAGTTGGCCCCCCATGCGCACCAGCTCTGCTGGGCCCTCTCCCGGACCCGACGTCAATAAAGGACCATGGTTGCTGGCTGGCTTGACCGTGTTGGAGTTCATATCATTAAGTCTCTACGCCACTCGCATGTATACGCGCCTGTTTCCTCGGCCCCGACCGTGGTGGGACGACCTTTTTGTAACCCTCGCTGTGGTAAGATTCCATCCGTCTATGTCGACTATCTATGAAAGTGTCTGCGGCCGGCTGGCCTCCTTACCTAGCAGTTATGAGACCAGCTGCCGCTTAGCGCTAACTATCTGACACAATTAGATTTTTGGCAGCATCGGATATGCCTTCCTCATCATGTCAATCCACTATGGCCTTGGTCGGCATAACGCCTACGTCGAGCCAGCTGCCGCCATCGCCGCCGAGAAGTTCTTGTTTCTTAACCAGCCGGCCTTCGCCTGGGGCCTTGTGCTTGCTAAGATCAGCATCGCAGCAACGCTGCTGCGCGTGCTGCGCGAATTGCCTGCCTGGCGCTGGTTCCTGCGCGGCATTGTGATCCTGCAGGTGGGCATCGGCGTGACCATGAACGCGTTTCAGTTCAGCCTATGCCAGCCGCTTGCTGGCATCTGGGACCCGGCCGTGGCGGCGGCCCCGGGCAGCGTCTGCCTGGCGCCGTCAGTCGCGCAGACCAGCATCTACGTCACAGCGGCGCTGGTCATCTTCACCGACGTGGTGCTAAGCCTGATCCCCCTGACTTTCATCGCGCAGCTGCAGCGCCCGCTGCGCGAGAAGGCCGCCATCGCCTTCATCATGGGTCTCGGCCTGGTGGCAAGTTGCGCGTCCATCTACAAGACCACGCTGGTGAGACACTACGGCGTTACGGGGGACACTTTGATGGATGGCGTTGGGCTTACGGTGTGGAGCTACCTAGAGATGCACCTAGGGTAGGTGCCTATATGAGCAGGCTCCCTTTCCTTTTTTTGCCCCGTCGTTTCTCTGTCCTGTAACCCTAAACAGCCGCGAGCATATATATGTACTTTACTGACAACAACGGGCCCCTCTGGTTATAGGATCATGGCGGCCTGTATTCCCGCCCTGAAGCAGCTTTTCGAAAAGATGCTGAACCGCCTGGGCCTCCTGTCGTCTCTCCGCGATCCCTCGGACCACGTCTACCACGTCCAACTGCCCAACACCGACCTATGTGTGGCCGATTCCGACCCCGCACCGCCGTCCTCAGCACCGACCCCGTCCACCGATGTCAAGCGTGGTCGCAACCTGAGGATGGACCCGACGAGCACTACATGCTTAGCGGGAAGACGACACAGTGCGACATCCATATCCGCGGGGACGAGGCCGAGTGCCGACGATGTCGTGCTGATGGAGCTAGCGAACGACTGACTAAGACGGAGACAGTGCTACTTCTTTGCCCTTGCTTTTGTTAAAAAAAAATGGGGGGGGGGGGGGGGGGGATTGTTTGGTTTAAAATTATGGGGTTTTTAAAAACCACCATGGGATTTGGTTTGGGGAGGGGGGTCGGTAGGTTGGAAACGAAAAAAAGGGCC